>CAKAOI010040400.1:0-23630 GCA_916701655.1 Sebastiscus albofasciatus | reverse complement strand
ATATACAGACTTTTGTGTAAGTTATCCAGTAAGTGTGATTTTAGTTCTACATGTGCAAATCTAATTTTGACAACCTCAGAGCAGACAAATCCTGACACACCCCCTGTGATCTTTGGTGCTCCCCTAAGGGGGGTCCAGACCCCAGGTTGGGAACCACAGAGGTAGATGATTATAGCAAAGATCAATTAGGTATTATAAATAGTAATGATGATTCAAGATTGCCATTTGCTTTATTAGCTTGATAATGAAATGCTCCAATATCCTCCCATTATTTTTTACTATTATTTCTTCCCTTTTTGGGTGGGTATCCTGTTAGTGAGGGTTGATGTGGGCTGAACTCTGTAGGAAATTGCTAATTAGATTTAATTTTATTATAATGTATTGCTATGAATTGGCATTCCTAAGTGCATTTTAACAGTGTCTCAAATGAATGGTTTCTGCTGGGTAATCATCATATATTTCCGTCTCCTTCCTGTCAGTACGGGCCCTTTCACATTCCAGAGGACGCTCCAGTGGGCACCACAGTAACAGCTGTGCTGGCAGGGGATGCAGATGTCCGAGGAGGAGACAGCTGGCAGGTGGACTACCGTTTAGAGTCTGGAAACGAGGAAGAGGTCTTCACGTTAGTGACAGACAAGCAGACCAACGAGGTCTCACTCATCCTTTCAAAGGTAAACGACACAAACAACCGCTGTACACATACTTTTAACCACCTTATTGATTACTTACCACATATACAGAGATCAACTTAAGATTCCTGCCAAATCCAAATTAAACAGATGCTTTAATTGTTTTCTTTATCCTGTTTTGGGTGTGAGAGACCTTCTCCTCTCAGGAGCACAAATATTAATGTCAAGGACAATTTGTGGCATGATGTGTCTGTCCTTGGTGTCCTAAGAGATCATTCAGTAGCTGGCAGTGTCCAAATAGCAGTCACATATAGCTGAAGTCATTTTTATGAAGACATGTTTTAATATCACAGTGTGCACATGTGAGGCACCGACAGAAAGGTTGGAAAATAATATTCCAATACGTCAATACTGCAGTCTGACATGTCTCAAATAAAAAAGAGTCCAGATGACAACGGAATGTTTTAGCCCAATAATCTCTCCTGCCCCCGAGGCGAATCACCCTTCGCCTGCCCTGTATAATCCAGCAGGACGTTTTAGGGATGCATGAGGGAACGAGTGTGTGTGTGTGTGTGTGTGTGTATGTGTGTGTGTGTGCACGTGTGTGTGTGCGAATGTGCGTGTGTATGTGTGTGTGTGTGTGTGTGTGTATGCGCGCGCACGCTCTAATGGTCTGCTCTCTGTAAGTGGGCCAGGCAGGAGACAGTCTATTATTTTCAACCTCTCTGTGGGAGTTGACGAATGTGATTGAACTGTGAGCTGCACACACGCTCCGCTGAGATAAAGCAGGAGATGTTTAAAAGCTAAAAATGGATCTTGTATTATTCCAGATTTACACACGAGGACTTCTGTTTTTTAGAAATTATATTACACAGATTCAATTTGCGTCTCGTGTATCGACCTTGTGAGATATCGCAACTAACATTAAGGGATACTTTTGTTTATTTATTTTACTTTAGTAAAAAATAAAGCCTAACTCCTCCACGAGTGAAGTCCCAAGTGGATTAAAATGCACTTGAGCAAATCCTTTAATTCATCGTGTTACATTGTGAGGTCATCGCCAGAAGGCAGACACATTTCATTATAAGAAATTACACACTGTTCACAGCCCAAGTGAATAATTAGATTGTGTGAGCAGACACTAATGGCAGTTTACCACACAGACTAAAGGCTGCCGATTGAGGTAAATGTATAATGAACCGAGGGAAGTGAGGGGAATCTAATCAGGATGAGGAGAATGGGAGACGTTTGACATTACATCAAATGTAAACCACTTGTAAAAAGCTTTGGAGCTTGTTCTAGCAGTTCAATTAATAATGTTAGTGTAATTCAAAGTTATCACCAACAAAAATCTTAATACATGTCAATCCATTACAGGTGTGAGTCTTCAGGTCTAAAATTCTTGTAATGCAAGAAAACTGAATCATATGACAATGATGTTAGCGGGAATAATGGTGTAACTTTAATCTTTTTAATGAATGAGATATTCATTACAAAGATTTGTTTGTTTATTATATGCTTAATTTTTACCTTTATAATAATGGAATAACTGCATTCATAATGGATGAGCCAGCAGCACAGGACGTGTGTTTTGAGAGAAGACAGGTAAGCAAAGATTCAACAAAAATAATGATTTTTTGAGTTTGTGAATTTAACTGGGATTAATCGCCATGAATCTGCCCACCATAGAAAACAATAGAAAGACTGGACATAGTTGATTTCATTTATTGATGTATCTAGGAATGGGATAAGTCAGTCATTGGGAAGCTAAAATCTTTTTTATAGACAGAAAAGTATATAAGTATATAGAATAATGTAGGTCATGTGGTGGTAGTATAGTTATTTAAAGCACCCGTAATTGATATTTTTGTATTACTAATGAGTCAAATGGCTACATGTATGTGAAAGGGGTCATTCATAGTGACAAACCCACAGATAATTATCACCTGACTTTCAGTACATTGTTTTGATTTTCTGGGCCACAATTTTATTATTTTGTTTCACTCTTATAGTGTCATTTTCAGCAGGAAGCTGTTTTCAGCGGAAAAACCTCAAAATCCCCCCGTATAGTACCTGCTCAGACCAAACGCCAAACAGATAACATGTTGGTGAACAGAGTGGAGCATTAAGCTGCTAAAGGGTCAGATATGTCCCTCGGGAGTTGGTGGAGACCAAAACAGAGCGTAAAGAGAGTGAATATTGGTCTCACATTCATGAGGTGTCCAGAAAAATGATTTGAGTTAATGATGCTCTATACTTGCTGGATGTGTAAATAAACTGTTTAATGACAAGTTTAATGTTAATGCAATGTAATATTGCAGGTTAAAATAAAAAATATGTAAGGAATAAAAGAACAGTCAGACTAATACTTGTCAGGAACCGTGCAGGTGAGGTAAGGTTGATAATAGCACGTCACTGATACCTGATTCACATTCACAAGGTAAAGGATGAATGAATCAAAAATAGTATCACGACAACTAATATAGTGATTGAGATGACTATAGCCTCGAGAGAGAGTCCATGTACATGTTCTTGTGCACTGAGTAGTTTGATGCGTCACTTCCAGTCAACGGCAGTACTCATGCACCCTTCAAGGTCTGCGTTTCCTCTCCCTGGCAACAGAGACGCACTCCTGCCTCAGCAGCATGTTGTCAGGCAGCGCTGGTTTAATAACGTCTGGTTTCATGGGCAGACAGAACACGTGTATGGGTGAAACCTGACAGCAAATACAAGCTGCAGTATTCAGAAAATTACAGTAAAATAATCAAATACATTAGAGATTAAGATACAAATAATATGTCTGATTATTTCGCCTCTAAAATCTTTGAAATCTTTAAATGTACAACAAGTATTCAAATCACTGACTGCTCTGTAAACATAATCAAAGCTGCAGTTCAGTCCTTTCTATTCCTCCACTGTGACACTACATATTTAATCATTAAAACAAAGTCAATAGGTCACAGTTACTATTTCTAGTGTCTAGATTACCAAATATAGTTGAGAAGTAAAAGTGTCCCTTCATTATTACATGGCGTTGTTGAATACTCGATGCTGATTGGTTAATCACGGCGTTCTACAGTCTGTTATTTCTTTATAACAGACTGTTGCTATGTATAACAGACCGTTGCTATGGGCGCAGTTCTGATGTCGGACTCTGGCAAACAGTTTTTGTGTCAAATTATTGATTTCTTAAGTAAGTAGTCATATAATAAGCGGGATAATGAACAGCTAGCAGGTCATTGTTGTGAAATAATCCCCTTCAGGACAAAGAGAGACCCCTCTGGGTCGGGGTGCGGCATCGCCCTGTCGGGGTTTCTTTCACAACAATGACCGAGCTGCTGTACATTATCTCTTACATGTCAATTGTTCATACAAATCTTCCTAACAATCATACAGCTCATACAGCCGTATTTATTGTCACACACAGTAGCAGTTGCTCTCAGTGAATCATCATGGAAAGTGTTTCATTAGTGACACACTGAATCAATTGGCTCATCTCCCTCCCTATGACTAGTGTCTGGCTCATATTGGAAATACAGCAAAACTCTGCCAGTAAATCCAGTTTCCTTGGAAGTGAGATAAGGGGGCTGTACACAAAGGACTGGACTGTGTCATTTTCTTGCAGGCGAAGACGACATGCTGTTTTCCGTTAATGTGTGGGCGTTTGACTGTCAGAGTGCCAATAAAATGTAATTGAATACAAAGAAATTCTTCCATTAGATTTATTTCAATTGGTGACACATAATAATTTATGAAAAAGGTTAAATTATCCCAAATCAAAACAGTATAGTTTCGCACTTACCCTTGATGGTACCCAAGGCTGCATTTACACCAGATCAGGCGGTGCGGCGAAAACGCAAGTCCTCCCATTCATTTTGAATGTGGTTAGTGCGTTAGTCCAACAAAAAACGCAGCGGCCTGCGCCGGAAAAGTAGAAACAAAGTCAACTTTTGGAGAAACGCAGCCTCACGCAGTGGTGGCCAATCACATATCCCACGATCCAGAGCAGTACAACCCGGCCACGAGGGAACAAAAGACGTTATTTGTTGCAGTTAATGGGCCATTAAAGTGACTCTCCCACATCGCCACACAACCCAAATCGCTGCAACACCTGATCTGAAGTGAATACAGCGTAACAATGTTCATAGCTCGGTTTTATGCTTTGCAGTGCATTGGTGTTTCAAAAACAATGTCCTGGTTGCTGTGGATGTCTGTGAACAGTTTTCATTGGGAAGTATTTTCTATGAAAGATAAAGTATAGTAACTAACCAGAAGATATTCTCTGGAAATGCACACTGCAAATGAGGTTTATTGAGTTTTTTTTTTTTCTTAAAAAGGTGGCAAAATTGTGTGACTTGGTTGGGGAGATTTTTTTTTGCAGTTTTTGCAGTTTGGGTGGACTTAACAGTTTATACATTGCACATAATTTACATCTCATCATTTAAAAATTCAACAAAACTCTGTAAACACTGAAGGATGACACTGTTGGCATGTATTTGTGTGTGTGTGTAATTTCGTGCATGTTTGTGTTTTCAGGTCTTGGACTTTGAGCGTGAGAGTGAGTACATCCTCGTGATCAGTGCTCAGAACCCGGTGGCTCTGGTCCGTGGCCGATACGGACCTGCATCCACGGCAACCGTCTCCATCTACGTCGACGATGTGAACGAAGGTCCAATCCTGTCTCAAAGCCATTACGAGGTGACTGTCAGAGAGGGCGAGGAACCGGGACGGGTTATCGCCACCATCCGAGGTTACGACCCTGATTCACACCCAATCAGGTAAGTGATGAACTGATGAATGCTGTAGGAATAATTATCCTCCTCCACAGTTGCAATTTTACAGTGTTTTTTTGTGTGCAGATATTCTCTTCAAGGGGACACGAAGAAGTACTTTTCAATAGGGAAGTATTCTGGTGAACTGAAGACGGTGCAGGCTTTGGACAGAGAGGAGAACAGCACGTACACCATGGAGGTCATTGCAGTGGATGGGCGTAAGTTTGTTTTCACCATTATAAATACCACACAACTATTTGATTAATTAAAGCTAGGGTTGATAATGCTGAGAAACTATTTTATACTTTATAAACTTTTTTTTTGTCAGAGCATTTGATTTTTTGATGCTGTCGGGATGTAAAGAGAATTTCAACAAATACAACAAAAATGTTTTTGGACAACACTACCAACCCAACCTTGAGTGAATTATTAATTAACTTAAATGTCATTTAATGTTTAAAAAATATCAATAATATAATTTGATTTGTGGATTTCTATAAATATTCTCTTAAATCTGACAAGTCGTTAGTATCATTTATTCTTTTTTTCTGTTGAATAATCTTTATGTAACTCCAAATCCAGGTTGCTTTGCATGTCCAGCTAGTAATCGACAGAATACCAAAAAAACAACACACGCATTCAAAATGCACACATGCACCTCTACACAGACAGACAGAGAGTCTTCAGAATATAGATGTAGAAGACGAGACAAAGTTGAGAGAAAGCAGTATGAGTGCAAGAGAACAGAAAACAACCCAAACAACCAGCAGAGAAGCAGAGAAGGTTAGACAAGGTGAAGAATGAACTGAACATTCAGATGAAGGCCGTGAAGCTACAGCACCTCATCTGTATTTGTTCGGGGTGAATATCTTTTCTGCATCTCTTGTGTTCCTCTCAGGAAACTCTTCCTTATCTGCGTCCACCTTGGTGACGGTCCAAATCCTGGATGTGAACGACAACAGCCCGGTGCTGGTCGGAGACTATTCCTGGAAGTACCTGTGCACGCCTCGCTGGGAGGACCAAGCTCTGGTGCTGGCCTCACGGGACAGCGACGGGCCGCAGCACGGGGGGCGACTCAACTTCTCCCTGCGCAGTGATGCCACAGTCCGACGCAACTGGAAGCTAACGCCTATTAATGGTGAGGTGAACTCGGTCAACCTACAGCATACACTGTTAGTGTTGTGATTCACAGGGAAAAGTCAAGTTAGATCACATTGTTGAGAGAAGATAATTTCCTACATTGATTTGGTCGGCTAAACAAGCTGAGCTTAATCGAAATGTATACATTTATAATAAAGGTGTTTCAATCACCATTAGGGTTTCTCAATCAGGTGTTTCAAGTATCTATTGTGCTCAAGTACGCTAGTCTGATTCTGGGTGCCAACATGATCTCAAAACCGCCCAGAGTGCTTCTAAATGGATGTGAAATTCGTCACAATTATAACATCAAATCATTTGATTACTTTCATATGGACAACTTTATACATTATCCTGTAGTTTGAGATGGTTTAAGAGGGATATGTGAATGTTTAGTCTTCTAGTTTGGTCCAAGTAAACTGCCAAGTCCACTTTGCTAAGAATCAGCCTGCTTTTGAATAATGTAGAGAGAAAGGAAGTTAATTTATTGGAGAAGACAGGTTGATGTCACAAGGCCGTGCAGTGTGTGACACTACTGATAAATGGGTTTTTAAATACAGCCAGTGGACACTGAGTTTGCCACAGTGTGCTAAATGCTTTGACTTGCTTTGACTTTTATGAATTGAACCAGGCGATCCATGAGGACGGATAGAAACATAGTGATCTGACCCTGAAGATGTGCAAATTGCCTTGTTCTATTTTCTCCCTGCATAATTTCGTCATTCCTATCTGGGAAGGGAGGTATAATGTAATTATGCTCTTTTTGCCGTTGTAAACTGCTGGTGGTGGGCTCATTTAATGCAAACTATTTACTGCAATGACGTCTGTCATTAAGTCATTCAAACAGCTCAACCACTTCCCTCTCAGGTTTTTTTTTTTATCTCCCTCTTTCACTCCCTTGTTCCTGTTGGTATTGATTGAGCCGAGCTGTAATTATATCTTCTGTGTAATTTCTTTGGCGTCACCGCTGGGTTCCTGCCAGCTAATGGAGGCTAAAAGAGGAATCTCCCAGAATGCTTTGCACCTGGTCGCAGCCAGTAATGGTCGTACCAATAAAATGTGTACTTGTGCCGGTATAATGTCTGCTGTAGAGTTGCACAGTTCGCGTGTCACAAAAAAGAACGTGTGTGTGCGTGTGTGTCATGGCCATTCATCTCAAATCTTTCAGAGACTCTCAAATGTACCATGTTTGAATAATTGGCAGTTCTTTTCAATGCAGAAATTCAGTTAATGAGACAGCACACTCTTATTCGACTTCGGCGTCCACTCTTAATGGCTGTTCACAGCAGTAAGGAGAGAAATGTGACACATCCAGTCTTTATGTAACACATTTAATAGCATTGTTATGTAAAAAAAAAAAAGTTTTTGGTATCTCAATCATCCAAAATAATTCTGGATAGGTAGGTGGTCACATATCCAACCTGCGAAAATGTCCCATCAGAGGCGAAGCAGTGCAGATAGAGGATGAATTAACAGCCTGACTGACAAATGGAACATGAAGGGGAGTGATGGCGAGGTGTGAGCGTAGAGTTTAAGACCCTCAGATAAGGGTTCAAACAGCTTGATAAAGCATGTCTTTACGGGACAGGGCTTTTACGTCATGCAGCAAGGCGTGTATTTCAGACTGATTTACAGAGATAAGATAAAGAGTCACACACTCCAGACCACTCCGTGCTCAGCTCCATCAGTCTCTCTCATTCGCCGTGTTGTGCACTTATGCAGCTGTATGCATGTGTGTTGTTGCTTGATTTTTGTTCCTTTGCTAGTAGAAATAGAAAAAATATTGTATGTGACTGACATGTGTACCAGTTGACTCCTATGGGATGTAACAAAGCAACGTGTCCTCATACAACGGTTAATATGATATCTCTTCCGAAAAGTTATTCCTCATTTTTAGTGTATTTTTCTACGATTGTCCAGCAACACGTGACGCACGTTACAATTTATGCTCCAGTCTTTTCAAAATAAAATTCCATTTAGGCAACAAAACTACCGAGTTAGGTTTAGGAAAAGATCATGGTTTGGGCTAAAATAACTCAAGAAATGGCGTCACTTAAGTACGGACGTTACAGGACAAAGAAATCAACATTGACTTCTGGTTTCACACCTGGTGACTTCCTGGTGAAAGTCGAGTATTTTTTGACCCGCCCATCCACCCTGACCTCCTCCCTACGCGGCAATTGTTGCTCTGTATACTTACTGGTTCACAATTACATGGATTGAATACAAATTGATTTCATGCTATATATACTGTACAAATTACAGTGCATTACTTTTCATAGGTATAGCTATGAACGGCGTGTGAGAACAGCCTGAACAAGGCATTTAGCTTAATTTAGCACCTTTTCAGAATTGACTTCTCTGATCTGTGAATCTCTGAACCTCTGAATTTTTTTTTTTCTTATGAGCAAAAAGTATGAAAACAATGTTGTTACCATTGTGCATGTGTTTCTCAAGCCAGTGGCAAATCAGCAATAACATAGCGATGTTGCTGAATATCTCAGTGGTTTTTGTGTTCTCATTGTTGTCTGTCCTACCAATCCACCAAATACAAGTACAAGTGCCAGACAGCTTTATAAAAGCAGTATTTATTAGTCTCTGCAGAGCCATTGTGCTGGATCGCATTTGATTTTTCAAGGCTTCGTGATGCTGTGCCTATTCACTATATTTTAGCGATAAATCAGCAATAACATGTTGCTGAATCACACAGTGTGTTTTTTTTTTTTTTTAATTCCTGGAACTACTCTGATTGTTGTGTTTGTGAGTCTCTCATACTAATCTACCAAATACAAGTACAAATGTCAGGCAGCAAACACTTATTTATTTCTCTAACATCATCAACAGACTGCAGTTGTGAATTTGGACCTTGTGTTCAGGTTGCTGCTATAAGTTATCATATTAAGCTTTAATGATAAGTAAATGTAATCAAAATGTAATAAAAAAAGTATTTGTCTTGCCTTTGACAACCTTTACCTCATCACGCATGCAAAATGATAAAATGTTTTTTTGTCTAATGTGTAACTTTAAAACAAAATAGTAATTAACAGCACATTTTGATGTGTTTTGTCCTTCAGACACTCACACCAACCTGTCCTTAAACATTCCGTACCTGGCCCCGGAGGTCTACACGGTGCCCTTCACCATCTCTGACAGCAGCTCTCCTCCCAGGAGCACCTACATAAACTTGCCAGGTAATGCCGACTCTCCTGCTGATAAGCTGAAGCGAACACAGGGAGGATATGGGACAAGAGCATTGGAACAATCAATAGAGATCAACCCGCTGTGTGCGCCAGCTTGTCCTAGCGCTGTTGTTGTTTAATAATGATGCAATGGAGCTTTACAAATGATTTTTCCAGGCTTGTGATTACACAGCTCTCTTAAGACTGTGCTCTGCTGACATCCTACTGTATACATAACACAAAACAACACATAACTCCTCGCACACAAGTCAGAATAAACCACGTGGTTAAGGGAATAAAGGGTGTAGGTGAGCAGAGTGTTGTCCTTTAGTTTTCCCTGCCTGCGATTTTGCAGTTAAATTCAGTTTGTGTTGTCATCTTCTATGAAATTAAGTTTCAATATATGATACAGTATATAACAAATATAGTTTTATATTTTCACTATTCTTTCACTCGTCAACTGTACAGAGTTTGTATGAGTTATGAGCAGTTGACATAAAAGTGTTTATAACTTCTGGGGCATCAATCCTAAACATATCACGGATTCTTTCAATGAGTCGTATTTCCTGTTTAGTCAGAACTACTTTGTTGTGTGATGTTTTTGTTTTCCTGTTTTCCCCTCCGGTTAGTGACAGTGTGTCCCTGCAACGTCAGAGGGAACTGCAAAATGGCTGCCAAGCAGCTGCAGGGCATGCCAACTATTCAGTCGGCAGTGGGGATTCTGCTTGGCACCTTTGCAGTCATAGGTAAGCAGAGAGAATGATGAAAACAGTTTCACTGCCACTATAACATAAACATGTGTCCAATTGAGAATACATTATAAGTTTATAAAAGTAGTATTTGGTAGTCTCTTCAGGGTCATTGTACTGGATTGCATTACATTTTTTACATTTTTTTTTTAGACAAACCAGGAAGTTAGCTTTGCCCTATAGTCTTCTCAACAAAACGCCAATGGGATTTTTCCATTAGATTTTGGATTATTATCTTCACAAATGAACACCAATTTTATTGATTTTTGAAGTGTAAAAGCAAACGCCAGAAGTAAAAAGCTAACGTTAGGCTATAAATGAACTACACCACAGTCACATGACTTCACGTCACCACCACTAAGCTAAAGGCGGACTAGTGTTTGGCGTGATGACGTTTAATAGTCTCATTTAGCCACTTGATAGCAACCGCCTTATTTAAGACACATAAACACTTCAATATTCACCAGTGGGATATTTACTAACATATTTTATGTCATAGAACAAAACGTTAAAATCTCTTGACCTTGTTTTAACCACAGACCTTATTTCAGGCATCTCACTAAAAACTCATTCAAACAAGAGTCTGTCAAAACCGAGTATATGGCTGGACCGTGTTTGGTCAGTCTGTGAATTTGTGGCTAAACTGTTATAAAAATAGTCAGTGGTCATGTTCTATAATGTTAAATCCAGCGGTACATGTCCACCAGGTCCAGCGAGGACACTGTGGGCAAGCTTCTCCGCTCAACTGGCCGTTCAAGCGGTGACGTATCCTATCGTGGAATGCATCTGATTGGTTTCTGGTTTTCTGCTTGCCGTTTAAAAGAGGAAACAACGTGGCGGCCTGCTCGTAAACTTTCTTTTATTCTGTCTAAACAATCCACCAAAATCTACTTCTGAAAACATTTTAAGTGAGAAATAGGCTGTGCCACTGCTGAATCTCATTTGATTTTAGAACTAGATCGCCTAGTTTGACAGCTTGGTCCAAGTTTCGTGAGCTGGACTCATTTGCATAAAGGATTGTTCCCCGCCTTTTCATTTTGAAAGAGCAACGGCCAATGAGGACACTCCAACACTCAGCTGACCAATCGTGTAACTTCATCACTGCGTTTGTAGGGCTGGTCATCTGCGGTCCTGCCAAAAACCCATTGACTTTGAGACGAGGGAACCGGAAGTGCAAAAATGCTAACTCATATCCGGTTATAGAACTCATTCCTGCAGCTCTCTATTTGCTATAATTTACAGACAAATAAGCACTAACATAGTGATGTTGCTGAATATCTCAATGTTTTTTTGTTTTTTAATTACAGGAACTATTCTCACTGTTGTGTTTGTGAGACTCTCCTACCTGAACCCCAAACAGCCGAGCAAAACTAACCAGGAGAGAGTTCCCCTGAAGATTTCAATCTAATGAGGTAGTGTACTGTATTGTCTGTCCTGCTCGCTGCCTCGGCCAACTTAATGTTGCTTTCACGGCATTGAATTCATTAAGTGAATGTCTACAAATGAATGTATTTTTCAGTTATTGGATCAAAGTTCAGATGTACACTGACCTGTAAGCAAAATTACAAGATATTTTAGATTAGTCAAGATGTGTAATGTATGTTGAGAGCTTAGGCCTGTGCCTGGGACATGATGTTGACTTGTGTGTTAAGTTTGTTATTTTTTGTATTACTGTAGACCTGTTAATTTGTTTCAAAATGTTGCCTATTTACAACAGAGTGGTAGGGCCATGGTTTGGAAAAACAATTCATATATTTCAAGAATAAAGTCATAATATTAAAAGACAAAAGATGCTATATTTCAAGAATAAATTTGCATTTTTTGAAAAGTTTAAATATTTTGAGTTTAAAGGCAGAAAGAGTAGGATTTGTCGGTTGCGGTTTGTAAAGATAACATTCATTGTTGGCCCCTCCTCCTGACCCCCTGACCGCGGTTAGGTTTAGGGTGCTCACCAGCCATCCTAGTCATTCTGCCTTTAAAGTCATAATATAAAAAAATTAGTCATAAAATTCTAGTTTGATGTTCAAAAGACTACTTTCTTGTAAATTTTTAACTTCTTTTCTTTACATTTTTTCTCTTAATATTTTGACGTCATTTTCAAAATCACTTTTTCTCCAAACTTGGTCCAAATACTCTGTTGTTATTTACATGGCATGTTATTCATTTATGTTAAACACATCTGGTCATTGAAATACAATGCTGTCTCTTTGATCTCTAATTTTGATAAATTGTTACAAAAAGAATATTGTAAATCATAAATCAGAAGAAATATGCCTTTAAATGCTGAGATGTGATTTATTCCATTTTCATTTAGAATTAAAACGTGTTGCAAGCACCGTAACTGCATAATTTCATTTAACTTCTCATCTTCATATCTATACTTTTGTTCTACTCTAACTGTATATAAACTGTGCTGTAAATCTGAGCCTTTTCAATCCCGTAGCAATGGATTCACTCATTCACTTCAAATCTTTTCTTTTCTACCTGCTTCCACAATACCAACCAAAACACTTATAATCTAATGAGACAGCCTGAAATTGTCCTGTGTTTGTAATTGCATTAGCAGAGCGTTCCAGCCTGTGTGGTTAAGGCTTTATAAATGCTGACCCAGACGACCTAACAGGCAAGCAGAGCTATATTCAGACCAAAGTGTTGCTATAAATAGGCTCAACAGTTGAAGGTCAACTAAATGACACTCACCTAATGTAGCAGCGTCCAACAAACTAATCACCTCTAATTCACAAAACATAAAGCTTAACAAATTGAATAGATGCTACATACTCATCCATTAGCCTGCTGTGACAAAAGTTTAGTTCATTTTGAATAATTGTTCATACTCCACTGTGGGGAGAAAAAAGGTGCAGCCACAAACATATTCCTCTCACAGATGCCATATTTGAGACTACCAACTAAATTCTGGGATAAACATCTAGACAGATAGATGTAGATCATTTAGAATTGAAATTATCATTTAAAGTTCATCAAATCAATATTCTTTGTGAAATGTGTAGGAATTTAAATTATTTTTTTTTTTTTTTGTTCTTCCGGTCGTAGTGACGAACCTACTGAGAGTTAAACCCCCCGACTGATCTGATCTATAGTAAAGTGACTGTACACAACATTTACAACACGAGAGGGTAAACAGACAAAGTTAGAAACAAGTAGCGGCAGGATAGAGACCCAGATGTTTTCCTCTGGAGACCAAACCAGAGCTAAAAGAAAGAAACATGACTCCAATGGGATGATAATGTTGATCCATGTCTGCTGGATGTAATTAAGATGATTACGCAACAGGATTGTCTGTTGCATTTTTCTTCTGTCTTGTAGTCACCCAAAATCAATCAATGTGGCTTTAAGTGCAATATGACTATGTCAGCCCGTTCTCATTCCCAGGGTGTCGTAGCCAACAAACACAAGCCTTACATCCAGGAGACCGTTGTTCGTGTCCCGTGCGTTGTTTTACTTTTACGTTACAATCAGCTGTTCATTCGTGTCCCGTGCTCACAATGTTCAGTTTCATTTTTACTTAACAAACTCAGTAGTTTTAAGCCCAACCATGTCGTTTTTTCCTAAACCTAACTAAGTGGCTTTGTTGCCAAACCTGAAGTGACGCCAAGGGGCGTGACAAAGCGGCAGTATGTGACAAGTTGGGATGAGATTGTTGTTATGACAACCCTTTAACCGTGACTTTAACATTAACCCAACTATGACACTGACTGCTTTTTAAGCCTTAATTCCCGACTAGAAACAAAAAGATTGGCATTTGTCACAGCAGACACTTTGACTCGTCATAGTATGAAAAGCACAGGTGTTGCTAATAACATTAACGATGGCTCTGTTATATTCAAGTGTCTCAATAAGTCATGGCAGTGTGGCAGTGAGCCAGCATGAAGAATACCAGGACCCTGAAACTGAAGATGCTAAATTTAACTCAGTAGATCTGCAACGATTAATCAATTAGTTGTCAACTATTAAATTAATCGCCAACGATTTTGCTAATCATTTAATCGGTTTGAGTAATTTTTTAAAGAAAAAAAATCAGGATTCTCTGATTCCAGCTTCTTAAATGTGAATATTTTCTGGTTTCTTTACTCCTCCATGACAGTAAACTGAATATCTTTGAGTTGTGGACAAAACAAGACAT
Organism: Sebastiscus albofasciatus; assembly: GCA_916701655.1. Lineage (NCBI taxonomy): Eukaryota > Metazoa > Chordata > Actinopteri > Perciformes > Sebastidae > Sebastiscus > Sebastiscus albofasciatus. Next base: position 9,020 of record CAKAOI010040400.1, on the reverse strand, counting down.
TTGAGGACATCATCTTGGACTTTGGGAAACACTGATTGACATTTTTAACCATTTTCTGACATTTTATAGACCAAACAAATAATCGATTATTGAAGAAAATAATCGACAGATTAATCGACAGTGAAAATAATCCTTAGTTGCAGCCCTAGAGATCAGCCATCATTCATTTAATTATTTACACTCGTGCTTTTCCTGCTGTGACATGTCAACATGTGTTCCATGAAAAAGGCCTATTAACCCAAACTGAGTATATCTAGAGACAGCTATATTAACGTTATGACACTGTCACTATCACCTATAAAATCAAGATCTTTAAGGTACACATTGCACTGAAGTATCAGTACTAGACTAGCCAAAATGTGGTCATACAGTATATTCAGGCATTTTTAAAAAATAGAGTGAAGAATCACAGATTGGAAATGATGATGACGAACACACACGTACACAGCAGCAGGCCTCATCTGTGTGAGGGTTAGCAGCTGTATACATATATATATATTTTATCTCCCTGGTCATTTAGTAGATTGTTGTGGAGTAAACTAGCAAACAACCACATTTTCAGCTGTTCATCACCTCTACTGTTCCAGCAAGCATGCAACGGATGAAAAAATACAGCAACAATGGAGGAGAAATTAGATGTCAAATCTAAAAATAATCACATAATCACATATAACATATTCATTATAACAAATGTGGCTAGATGCTCCCTCAACTGGACACTTTCAATGTGCAGTGACTCACCAAATATACAGACAATGCTGCTGATAGCCTACGCACCCACTGCCCATTTATGTTAGGCTATTTATATCTGCGGCTAGCTGTTCCAATCAAAGCAACATAGCTCCAAGTAAAAGAAAAGTACACTGAGGAGCACCCGAGGGAGATGAGAGAGCAGAAGGGAAGGGATTAGCTTGTGACATGGGGTCAAGCGTTACGTTTGGGAGGTAATGAGCCTCCAACTTTAGCCTTGATGTGTTCCTACAGATCCTCCAAGGACAGAGATGGTTCAGCTGGCTGACTTGGGGTGCAAGGCCACAGAGAGAAAGGGGGGGAGAGATTTCCAATCACTTCAAGTAGCTTGGGAAATGAGAGATAATTCACCAGATATGGACGACCGCTCAGGGACAGGAAGAGTGGAGCAGTGGACGGTTTTCCCCAAGTGGCCAGCCGGTTTTCCATTGCTCGGTTACCGGCACTGACGAGTGTTTTTCCTCAACCCTCCTCCCTCTGTCCTGAGTTTCCCCACAGCTCCGGCTATTTTAAGCTTGTTTTAAGTTGGTGTAGTTTCACTTTGGCTCAAAAACTTGACAGTTTCCCATCTGTAGCTGTCAGAGGTTTGTTGTGTATCAGGACTGCTACCAGACATTACTGATAATCTTCCATTATTATAAATGGACAACTTACTCTTCCACAGCTCGAATACTTATATCTATAATCAATATTTTATATTAACTTGGATCACACACCTACTTGTGTGTGAAAGGGGTTGCTCATACTGATGAACCTACAAATAATAATCTTCTGCAGTTCTCTACAGAGAAGCATCTTTCAGCTCATTGTTTTGGTTTTCTGGCCTGCAACTTTATTGTTTTGGTTCACTCCCACTGCTGTTGTTTTTGGCTGCAGCGAGCAGCGGTTTGCAATGAAAAACTCTAAAACCTACTGTACACTTCCAGCCCAGCACTTAACCATGAACAGACAAAGTTAGCGACTAGCTGGTGAACATAGCAGAGCATTTACTTCCCCCAGGATTGAGTGGATATTTGCTGGATATGTAAATCGTTTGCTGACAAGTTAGTCTCATGTTTACAGCTTTTTTCCAAGCGAGTGGGAAAATGCTTTTTTGCTGTCATGCTGAGAGTTGATGATAAGATTGATACCACCATGTATGGTAAATATGAAGCTGCAAGTTAGCTTAGCTTAGCACGAAGATTGGAAACAAGGGCAAACAGCTAGCCCGCTCTCTCCAAAGGTCGGAAAATCCACCTACCATACCAGCACCTCAAAAGCTCCCTGATCAACACATTATTTCTTATTTGATTAATCTCATTGTTTAATCCTTTTGGGTTTAAGGTGGTTATGTGCTGGACTATTTTTTGGCCAGGAGCAGTAACTTCGGTCTCCACTTGCCTGACAATAGCACTGTGTCAATAAAACTCTGTATTTGGATCTTAATGCTAGGATAAGCTAACCAGCTATCCAGCTTCATCTTTACTGTACAGACATGAGATTGGTATCGATCTTCGCATCAAACTCTCGGCAAGAAAGCGAATCAGCGTAATTACTAAAATGTAGAACTATTCCTGTAACACCACCAGAAACATACTAAAAATGTTCAAGCCAGTGTCAGGAGAAGGCGTATAAATAGCACGACACTACAACGATATTCCATGTATTACAAGAATGCATTTTAGGCTTTTCACTTGTCATTTGTACGCAACGCAACAAATCTATAGTAACGTTCGCAGTCAGGTTTAGACAACCAAACCACTTAGGATTAGGAATCATGATTGGCCTTAAAATTACTACGTAAACTAATCAAAATATGTACGGTAACAACGTAACATAAGTAGGCCTACGGAAAATGTTACTACAAAACACGTGACAGGCGTCTCTTATGCGTAACACCGGTCTCAAACAACGGTCTCAAACAACGGTCTCCTGGTTGAAAGTCCTGTGTTTGTTGGACCCATCTAAACCTACCCGCCTGTCTGCCTGCCCGCCTGCTTGCCCACCATAAAGCGGTCTTTCTCTCTTTTTATTCTCTGACCGTAGTGTATTTATGTGGATGCATTTACATTGAACTCAGTACAGACTACATGGCGTACAAATGACACGCGAAAAGCAAGAAAGACATTCTTATTGCACGCTAAATACCTTGCCTATTATCGTGGCATTCATATGCCTTTTCCTGCGAAAAGGCTGAAATATTACTCCTAAAATGGACCACATCGTTTTGTTTTGACTCATTAAAAACACTTATCTCCTGCTGCGGAATCACTGTGAGGAGTAAAAATCTGCCTCCTTGGGAAGGACTTCACTGCCATGATTGCGACCCAAAATCACCTACTACTTCAAAGTGACAATAGGCTACTGTATATCAATGTAATAAGGCTGCAACAGCCCAACTCCTCTGTTTTTTTTCCTATGTTCATCAGGCAGAGGTCAACTGAGGGTTAAATAACAAGAAAAGAGTGCCTGCATCTCTTTCCAGCATTAGAAACTGTCCTGATCTCATGTATCTATAATCAGGTTGAGCAACTCTATCTCTTGTGAGTTTGAGAGAGTTTAGGCACGAAATCCAATTTGTACTTGTTGTGATACGGATCTACTCAGAGGAAGTCGTCTCTGTGAGACACCACTTCATTGTTTGTCATTTAAGCGATTTCTCGTTTCTCCATACTTTACAGATATTAGGTACAGAATCATATACAGTGCTCATTTGCATTTTGATTGCAATATCTATGATCACTTTTCATCTGGAGGCACACACCGTTTTATCATGTTATTTAGTACCACTGATTGCATTCAGAGCATACAGGCAACCATTTGAATATCTGTGGAATAAAAACTCCCACCAGCGAAGGTAGAGGAGCGCGTAGGACATCTGCTTCCTGTTAATGTCACACTTAAACCTTAAAAGGTTAAAATCATGAACATTCTTCGTTTGAAATGATCTCAAGAAATGCTGTGATAAATGACCCACAGAGTGTGGGAATAAACTTGCTCTTAGTTGTTTCAGCATCTCCTGCTCTTTCAGTAAATTATGTTTGACTAATATAAATTGCCTGCAATTACTGGCCGTTGAGAAAGGTCAGGGGGCTGTTAGGGTTTTCCATTTGCACGATAAATTGATTCACTGACAGGAATGGTGTTGCATAACAGCAACGCAAGTCAGCGGTGCGTTAATGTTGCATCATTGTGACAGATGTGCTCCAGCTGTCAAGCACTTTTACGGTAACAATACTTCAACAGTCGATCTAGCAGAAACTTTGAGATTCACTGGACAAACGGTGCTCATCATTGCAAAAGGGAATCTGTATAATACAGCCTTCCTTCAATTTTAGGAAGAGGTTGAGTTAAGATGACCTGTGATGGTAGGAGGCTGCAAGGCTCCACAAAACTGTCACTGACATCATGAGAAGCTGTTGATCCTGTTTGCTAGCAGTGGTGGAATGTAAATTAGTACTTTTACTCATGTACTGTGCTTCAGTACTAATTTGAGGTACTTGTAGGCCATTTTACTTGTGTATTTTCCTTTTATTTATACTTCTACTCCACTACAATTCAGAGGGAAATATTGTACTTTTTACTCCACTACATTTATATGACAGTTAGTTGCTACAGTAGTTATTTTACAAATTAAGAGTTTTCATACTGAGTCCATAAAATATATTGCATTGTTTATTGTTTTTGTAGATTAAACTACCCAACAGTATATGCAAGAGTTACTTGCTACTTACACATGCAATCAGTAATAATTATTATCCAATAATATGATATATAATGTTCACACTCACAGCAGGAGTGAGGACTTTTACTTTTGATACTTGAAGTACATTTAACTAATAATACTTACATACTTTAACTTAAAGGAACAGTTTGTAGCATTTCTGGGGATCTATGGGCAGAAACGGAATATTAATACGTATGTTTTGTTAAGTATAATCACCTGAAAATAAGAAACATTGTTTTTTTTTTTACCATTGATTGAGCTGTTTATATCTACATATAGAGTGGGTCCTCTCTTCACGGAGCTGGCTGCCGTGTTTCTACAGTTTCATGTTTTCACGATGGCCACCGTAGTTCTCCTACATGCTTTGCACACGGGAGAAGTTTCAGTTGGTTGCAATCTGCAACCTCACTGCTAGATGCTGCCAGATCCTACACACTGTACCTTTAAGTTACATTTGTAATACATGCCTTTCACTTGTGACTTTGTATTTTTATTTTGCAGTATTGCTGTATTTTACTTGCTGCTTTACTGCAGTAAAGGATCTGAATACATTCTTAAAACAAAAGCAGAGTTTTAAGTAATTTGCATTGTCATAACATGTTAAACATGCTCTACTGAAATAGTGTCACTTGTGAGATAGCATATTAAAAAGCATATTAATGATCTTTACTGCATGACATACACAGATAAAGAAGGGTTTTGTGTGCAGCAGAATTGCTTGTTGAAACACATGAGAATTGAAATGTTTAGAGATAAAGTCCTAAAAGAGAAAGGCTCATAGTTCTGTCTTCTATTTTCTATTATGCCTTCAATACAGTAATTTGATATCCTGGACAGGAAAACAGTTTAAACTGTCACATGAAATGGACATTTGACAGAGTATGTGCGTCACTCCTGCTATTTATGGCATTTCAGAGACTGTAATCACTCGTACATTTCAGGCCATCAAGGCAGGAAGCTGGAAATCAACAATTTGATTCAAGAAGCAGCTGGAATACATGCGCATGAAAGCAAACCAGACTCTACCACTGTGAAAAATGCTGCCCTCGCCCTGTAATATGTGGGGTTTGAAAAGTGTTCAGTGGTAGATCAGCAGCATAATCATTACAGATTGTAGAATTGTTATTCATGCATTGCTTCATTACATTTCTTCATATTCTTCAGAAATTCACACAAACATCAGTTTGCAAATTATTTATTTTGTTAAGATATGTTCTTACATTTAGATTAATTTGATTTGCTCTCCTTAAAGTGTGTAGGATTTGGCGGGATCTAGTGGTGTCTTTCCAAGACTGCCGTAACGTGAGCCGCCGAGTGCAAAACCGTGGCGGAGCAAGGAAGAGGACCTGCTCCCTATGTAGATATGAAGGGCTCATTCTAAGCTAATGAAAACACAATGATTCTTAGTTTCAGGTGATTATACACTAAAGAAAACGTAGTTATGAATATTATATTCCATTTCTGCTAATAAATCCCGAAATGTTACACACTGTTCCTGTAATTTCTTCCAAAATATGTAGTGTAATAATTTCCTTTATTTAAATATTTGACCCCATCTGAACATTTGGGGAACATGCACCCTGCCTCCCCTCCCATACATCTACAGATATGGGTATTATATGAATTAACTATATTAATGGAATCACCCACTCTGCAACAATTCATCTCAGACAACTGACATAACTGACTAATAAACACAAAATAGGAGTATTTATAGTTTAAACAACTATCAGTAACTATATGTGTTGTGTCATGTTGAAATAGGAATATAAAGGTGCTTAAAGGTTAAGATTGGCAATATTCTATACTTTTGTTATTTTCAATAAATCTCATGAAAAGACCAAAACCAACAAAGTGTTCCTTTTTGACTTTCACAGCCTGTTTGTGGCTCTCAGTCCCAAAATCATTCCTACCCGATAGACCTATTCCTATCCATTTCCTATTAAAATTGGTCATGAATATATATTATGAATATATATACATACTATCATGTTTTAAAGAGGCTCAGTAATTTCCTGAAACAGCTGGGCACTGTAGTTTTTAGCTACTACTACTCAAACTGGAGTAAAAAGTGCGCTATTTTCAGCTCCGGATTTGATGCTAGTGAGTATTTACAGCAGCTGGACGGTGTAAGTGGGATTGACCCAAAATAAACTCTAGTGCCCATGGTCATAGTAATGAAGAAACATGTCACCCAGTGCTCCCAGTGTTTGGCTAACTGGACGATAATCATAGATATTATATAAGAAGTGGATGTAGTCACCGTGATGTCACCCATTGGATTGTGGACTGCTGTTTTGAAGCCTTGAGTTTGGCATTTTGGCCGTCACCATCTTGGTTTTTTGCAACCAGAAGTGACACAAGAGGGTGCAGCCAAGTACAACCGAACGCTGAATAAGACATTTTTAGGCAACCAAAAAGGTAATAATTCACTTTCATGAACTGAAAACACACTGTGAAAGGGTTAAAGTTGTAAGACGAAAACAAGGACAACTCCCAGACCGGACAACGCCGTGGTAGTGACCTGTCAATCACAAGGTAGCCACGCCCTAAAGCATCCCCTGCTTTATGGTCTATTTGATTCTAAATGGGACCATAATTTACTAAATGAACATCATGCTGTACTGAAGAAGACTTAAAACTAGTGATTGAGACCATAAACTCATGTTTACAATGTTTACTGAGGTAATAAATCAAGTGAGAAGTAGGGTCATTTTCTCATAGACTTCTATACAATCAGACTTCTTTTTGCAACCAGAGGAGTCGCCCCCTGCTGGCTGTTAGAAAGAATGCAAGTTTAAGGCACTTCCACATTGGCTTCACTTTTACCCACTGGCGACAATGAAGGTCAATGGAACAGAGAAATAAGCCATATCAGACTTTGACAAACTAACAGATTTGTTAGTTGGATCAATTCATTTTTAGTTTTAGTCATTTTATTGGATTCATTAACAATAAGACAAATATGAAATATCACCAGGCTTATCCTTTAACTCATCAAATATAACTCGATTCATCAAACTGCAGACAACAGAAGAAAAAGCAAACATTATGTCTGATTGCTTTAATATATTCCACGCAGCATGTGAAAAAGCCACGTGAGAGTGATGGAGGCACGAGCATGGTGTGCTCTACAACTGGAGAGGACCATGAAAGAGAGCATCACAAAAGGTTCATATCAGGGTTCAGGACAAAGGGTGCTGAATGAAAAAATATCCAGGAGGCGCTGATGATGAGAGCATCATGAAAAACTCTGCACATGTTGTTCTTCTAAAATGGAAAAGAAGTTCACATGTAAAAGAACAGTTAATGAGTCTGACATGAAAAAAGGAAACAAAGGAGATGAAAATTAGCTTTCTTATCATCATCATCTTATTTCTTTTTTTCCCCTTGATGTGATTACCCAGCAACCCGTTTCTATGGTAACAAAAAAAGGCTTTTGTGTGTCTTTTTACTGATGCAGTATTCCACTTTATGTTTTAAGGTCACTTGTTGCTGAATATTCAATACTTTAATGAGGAATAATCTTTAATTAAAAACACAATCCAGTCAGTACTGTTCTGGAGCTTTCTAGCCGACCACATGATCTTCATCAGCAGATCGAGTTTTTCCCAACTGCCATGAAATTAGTAGTAGATATATGCACTACATACCCAATATGTGCACTATCGTTCAACATACTTTTGTGTGAATAAACAGTAGTATGTATCTTTTGGGACGTACTGAGCAGTGATTTACGTCGTCACTTCCTGAGAGCCTCCTTGACGGTTGGAAACGTGTAACCGTGGTAACCTGTGTCAACCTCATGTGACCAAAACTACGATATGTGAGAATCATAAAGTCTGATTTAATTTAAAATGTATATTACGCCCAGCAAAGTGGAATCTTATACTTACAGTTAAAGGTGTTAAATGAAGTGTTATTAATATACAGAGCTGTCCGTCAATGTCTGTTAATGAACGTTGTTGTCACTACCGCATTACATTGTGGGATATTTATGCCGCCCTAGTGTCCAGTGTTTGCATACTGTAATATTTCACCGGAAATAGTATGCAATTCGCGTACTATTGGTTTCATAATAAGGTTTCAGACATAGTAAAAAATCGCACATAGGCCTATTTAAAGGGACTATTTGTAACTTTGTAACCGTATAAATGTAGCGGGTCGGCACACATGCGCGCTCACGTATGCCGGGAGCCTCATCTCCTCTGCCTGCTCGCCTTCACTCAGACAGAGCGCGCGTTCTCGCGTACTCGCTCCACCTCTAGACGTGAATGCGCACTCACTCCACACTGCAGAAGAGTTAGTTTAGCTCTGAGAATATCTAGTGAATGTACAGTGGTCGTTTGTGCAGAAATAAATGCTGCAGCTCCTCCAGAGAGAAACGTTACCGTCTCCCTCCTGCGCCCGCAGGGAGACACCGGGTGCCGGTGTCACGGTTCACGTTCCTCTCTGCGGAGGCTCGTCACTTCACAAGACACGGAGAACCTCTGTTGGTGCGCACTGTGTCAGTGAATGCAAGCAGGCAGCGGAGGAGAGGCTCCGGTTGTCAGTGTCTCCCTGC
>CAKAOI010040392.1:0-40297 GCA_916701655.1 Sebastiscus albofasciatus | reverse complement strand
CTCTCTCTCTCTTTCTCTCTCTCTCTCTCTCTGTGTGTTCGTCTCTGTCTCTCTCTACTCACACACTTTCAGCCTTACACCCTCCCTCACTCTCTCTCTCTCTCTCTGTCCCTCCTCTTCTCCCTCCCTCGCTGTAAGCTGTGAGATCTAGGCTCAGCTCTTAAAGGGCCAGCAACAGAGCCTCGTTCTCTGTCGCTCAGTGTGTGTGTGTGTGTGTGTATGTGTGTGTGTGTGTGTGTGTGTGTGTGTGTGAGAAAGCAAAGGGGAGGGTCCGTTTGACCACAGGGCTCATCACTGCCTGAGTGCAAATGCACAGCAGTGCTGCCCCCTTCCTCAAGTCCATCTCTCACACTCACTCACACTTGGTTTTCACACACTCAGACAACAGTCACAGATCATGTAGACACACTTCAGAGTGATAAGACCTTGTGCACTTTATTATGCAATAAGAAGGGAATTAATCAATATGAGTTGAACTACAGTGAACTGTATGAAACACACACAAGCACATGCTCTTTTCTGTCTGTTCTATTTGCTCTGTTTTTACTTTTACACCATCTAAATAGGATGTTAACTGTAGTACAAGTTGTAAAAGTGATGATTTCCTCTATCACAAAAAAACAATTGTGCATAAACAACATTAAATTAGGAGATAAATGCTTCAAATTAAAAGAACAATTTTTCAAGTTTTCTGCAGCTTTTTTGCTTCAGGAGTAATAAAGTTCGGACTACGGAGCCTCCGTGTCGTTTCATAAATATAGACGCAACTCAACCCCTTCTGCAGAACGTGATTGGTTGATGCCTTTCGTCGCAGTGCGAAAGCTCAGAAAAATTGCGAATTAATCACACGAAAACAACTGCAACTAGGTGACGTCATGAAATTGATTATTTTCTCAGACCAGCAGTTCAAAACCCAAAGACATTCAACTCACAATCCTATAAAAGAGAGAGGAGCAGCAAAATCTCCCCTTTAAAATGCTCGAACCAGCAGATATTTGGAATTTGTCCTCAATAAACTTGTTTTCGATTGCTGTTATTTCGCCCCAAACTTCTTTTGTGTGTCAATTTATTTCAATTTATTAGAAAATTGAAAGAAGAATAAAATCCGTTTCACACCAAGCACGGATTTTCGTCCGAAAAATTCGAATGGAAATTTATAAAAGACTGATTTTGTGGTGTCTTATGAATTCCTACACACCACTGCAGAACATTCAAATGGGGGAAAAAATATTCGGACGGACCTCGATTTCAGCGGAATTCTGCCTGTAGAAATATATGTTTGACCAATGAAATCATTTCTCCCAACTGATCGCTGTTATTTTTGCATAATAATTAAGTATGTGATTCTGTTTGTTGCGCGGAGAGTGTCTATTTTCGGAGTTATGTGCATTTGTTTTTGGGGTAACGGACTATCAGACAAATAGGCTTTTTCCGGTCCAATGAGACATTTTTCGGACTATTGGTTTTTGGAATAAGAATGGGCCATCCCCTTCTCAACACCAAATAATGTACAACAAACACTACCACCTCAACAACCAAATAAAGAACAACATGTAGCTTGATATCGCCCAGAAGCTGGGATACAATGAAGATGGTAATGTAGCCGATAACGTTATATGCCACAACAGCTGGCGTTGGCATCATTAACGTTAGCCCCCTACACATTCTCTGTATGTCTGAGTGGACACGGGTGCTAATTAGGAGGAAACTCATGTGGCCTCATTGACGAAAATGGATCACGGCAACGCGGACAATTCGTACCAGAACCGGTGAGCGTAGTTGTCAATGCGGAAAATTCGAATGTGGATTTTCCGCATTCCCGCACCGCATTTTTGCACAACACTGCTGAGAAACGGCTTTAATGTGTATTGTGCTTCCGAAGTTAGTTTTCATGAACATGGTCTACTGTATTTCATCAAAGCTTGCAAAACCACAGCTGAACATAACAGCACTTCTGATCGTCTTATGGGATGTTCACATTGTAAGGTCCTCATGTTATTGCCGCTTATTTCCAATTTGTCCCTTTCAAAGTAACGCTTTTAAGAGAGTACCTTCTACTGTAACTGAACTCCAGGATGTAATCAGAAAGACAGCTGTGTGTACTTGAGGTATTCTGTGTACTTGCATGAACCCTACAGTATAATACTGACATTTAGTCTGACATACAGTAACGCTGCACACTGCTGTGAGTCCGTATAAAGACACAACTTCAACTGCAGCCTGGGAACCTCTGTTAAAGAGTGATAATCTACCTCGCAGCGTTCACGGTCCGAACAAAGAAAAGAGGAGCTAAAAGTAATACTTTTTACTACATATTTGGAATGCCTCGGACTCAGCCGTGCTTAATTGGTTAACTTGTGTTGTTCCAGCCTCTTTTACTGTCCCTTTGGTTCCACTGTGTTGGGAAAGTGAAGCTGTTTTGTGCTCCACTTTGACACGTATCGTGCTTTTCACATGATTGGCTTCGCTAACAGAGTAAAGAAACTAACAGTGGACGCAAAACAAGCCTTGTAACAAGATTAATATGAGATCAAAGCGATTATATTATCTCTGCTACAATGTCCAAAATGGTTAAATCACATTTCTGATGCATCAAAACATTATTAATAACACATTTATATGCACGGTATTACTAGGGCTGTCAATCGATTAAAACATTTAATCACGTCGATAGTTAAGCGTGATTAATCGCAAACTAATTACACATTTTTTATCTGTTCAAAATGTACCTTAAAGGGACATTTGTCAAGTATTTAATACTCTTATCAACATGGGAGTGGGCAAATATGCTGCTTAATGCAAATATATGTATGTAATTATTATTGGAAATCAATTAACAACAAAAAACAATGACAGATATTGTCCAGAAACCCTCACAGGTACTGCATTTAGCATAAAAAATATGCTCAAATCACAACATGGCAAACTCAACAGCTGTCAGTGTGTCAGTGTGCTGACTTGACTATGACTTGGCCCAAACTGCATGTGATTATCATAAAGTGGGCATGTCTGTAAAGGGGAGACTCGTGGGTACCCATTGAACCCATTTTCATTCAAATGTCTTGAGGTCAGAGGTCAAGAAACCCCTTTGAAAATGGCCATGCCAGTATTTCCTCGTCAAAATTCTACATAAGTTTGGAGCGTTACTTAACCTCCTTCACAATAAGCTAGTATGACATGGTTGATACCAATGGATTCCTTCGTTTTTCTAGTTTCATATGATACCAGTATCTTCACTCTACACGTAAAAGTCGCAAGTTGCGTTAATGCGTTAAAGAAATTAGTGGCGTTAACCTTTTATTTTCCGTTAATTTTCCGTCAACGCGTCATTATCACGTTGACTTTGACAGCCCTGTTATCACTATTCGCTGATTTGCTGAACAATAATGTTTGGAGAACTTTTTCCAAGGAAAAAACAGAACTTTATTGACACTATCTTTGTCAATCTTGAAATACATTTTACCTTGTAACTCCAACAAATAAAAGACAGTGATGTCAGCCTATACTGATTAATCTCTCCATCTCTATCCATCTATTCCATTCTCACCCTTTCTTCCCCTCCTACCCAGTCCTATGATTAAATACAGTTATTCTCATATTTATAGCCATCGGTTTAAATAGAATGAGTGTTAATATGATTTTTCTATGCCTTTCAGTATTAATGTAGAACAATGACAAGGACGAGCCTTGCAGGTATAATGCAGCTGCAATCCTCCAGCCAATCAGAATCATTTATTTTTCCCATGGCCATATACTGTCGTACGAAAAATGAGATTGAATAAAATGTTTAACAGACTTCTGTTCATTTTCCCTTTTGTTTGGGTGCAGCGAGAACGAGAAGCAGACATTTGATTCTGCGACATGGAACAGTTTTGTTACAAGAAGACAGCTGAACACTTTCAGCAGAACATATGCTGAAGCTCACATGCATGAATGAACACACACACACACAGACGCACTCACAAAATATACAAACTGACTGAAACCCTCACCAATCACCCACACCCATTGTGTCCTCAGGTGTACGTACTGTACAGTGTGTGAGTGTGTGTGTGTGTGTGTGTGTGTGTGTGTGTGTGTGTGTGTGTGTGTGTGTGTGTGAGTGTGAGTGTGAGTGTGAGTGTGTAAGAGCATGCTGCTTCCAGCCCTTAGTGCTGTCAGTCACTATTAGGGGTGTGTGGTCTACGTGTCACACATACGGCCAATCCAGCTATTGTTCTGGAGAGCGCGGAGAAAAGCAGAGCTGACAGTCTGCCACTTCTGTGATACTTTAACACACACGCTCAGACATTGACACACACACACACACACAGAGAGAGAGAGCGGAAGAGAAAGCGAGCCCTGTTACTGTACCTACTGTAGACAAGCACACATCTACTGTACAGTCACACACACAGCATGCATGCATCCATTTTTTTGTCCATGTTAGTTTAAAAGTTCTTAAAGGGCGGGTCCATTATTATTATTTTTTTAAGGTTTTCATATCATTCTGCAGCTTTAATGTGGTGTTCCTTTGTGTATTCAAATCTTAACATTCAAGTACGTATGTTTTAGCGTCAAAATGCTGTTTTCCCAATCCCTTTTAAAAACTTTTTCCCGAGTGTCCTGACGTAGGTTTCTGCATAATAACGCTCCTACATGTACAGTATCTAGTGTATTAACGACACATACAGTAACTTAGATGGCGGTCGGCATGCTCCCAGTTTGGAGACACAGACAAGAGTACCGGCACGGAAGCTAAGCAATGTACTGCTGTGTGGATGCCACGTTAGTTTGGACCTGAAAGTCACACAATAACACAAACTAACTAACTGATGGAGGCAGCGGTAGACCAGCAACTCAAGTAAAAGTACTTTTTTATGAATGGAGTCTGGTCTGGTAGCTTTGAAGGCAGTAATATAACGGCTTCAGTTCACTTTACCTCGCCGTCAGACAGCCCTTTCCGACAGGGAACTGAAGCCTTTACAGAGAGGCGAAAACACATCAGGTAAGATAACGTTACATCTGTGCATGGAACATAGCTAAGTTCACATCATATGTGTGATTCATGGCGGAACTCAAATGAGATCAAAAAAATACTTGTTTCTCGCCGTTGACTATCGTACATATTTTTTCAAAAATAAGGTCCCATGGGGTCCACCGGAAGGGGCGGGACATCGCCTCTCTAAATCTCTTCAAAGCCACCAGACTCCATTAGCTTACTTTGGTAACCTAAGTCACTGCTTTTTGGCAACGGCTGAGTGGGCGTTTCCATTTGGAAAAAAACGGAAAAGAACAGGTAGTGGAGCTGAGGGAGGGTCACGGTCTTGCACGAATGTGACCCCATCCTAATAGTAATTATATCTCTCTCATACTCCAACACACAGAGCCATTAAACAGACTTTGTTCGTAAAGAATCTATACAACTATGTACATGTGTATGTGTACACACACACACATCCATACCATCTCTCCCACCCTCTGCTCTCTATAAGATACAGATATGAATATGTCAACGTCAACAACAATCAGTGGCATGAGTTTTCTATTTACCTAATCTAATTCATGGTCAAACGGAGAGAATACACTGGGAGGGCTGAATCTAATCGCATTCCCCGACTAAATTGAGCCCCGATTGGAAACGGCATCTCTCCTTGACCCTGTAAACAGCTGCAAAACCAATGATAACCTCATTTGTGCATTATAGAAACTTAATTTCTCCATTATGCGGCGGACTCCGCGGCAATTGACCGACGTAGCGGAGCAGCGCTGACCTGGGCGCAACCCTTGTCCAGCACCCCCTGTCGCCACAAACAGCTGGGAGAATGGGGCGTTTGTCATGTTTTGAACAGATGTTTATGTCATTACCGAGAACACAATGGGTATGGCTAATAGACTTCACTTTGCCATGAACTTAGTGGTGATCCATTCTGACTTGACAATGGGTTATATAGTAGATAGAGGCGACGTAGAGGCCCAGGATTGACGAGCCTCTCAGGTGTACGCCGGAGTCTGCAGTCAAAACATGATGTCGCCGAGGAATATGAATGAACAAGGCCACCGGAGTGTATTGTGTTCGGCGAGAGAACAAGCGACAAGGAAATGAAAAGGGACTGTTTCACCTGGGCTGGAAACAAAGAGGGCCTGTTAAGTGATACATAGGTTCATAATACGAGCTGTATTTTTAGAAGGACAAGAGGGAGGTGACACGACAAAGATGGAGGTATCACAGAGGTGCTAGTATAAGACAGGATGTGCAACACTATCACAGAGCGACAGGAACACAAAATACCCAGAAGGAACAGCGAAAAATTCACAATGCTGCAAGAACACACACATCCATGTTCAATAAAACACAGGAACAAACACACGGAGAAGCAACACACTCACACACACTCACAGTCCATTACAATGAAACCGTTGATGGGAGGCCCCCGTGTCGGGACCCTAACAGCTGTAGTGCATTAGGGGCCGACCATGTGCAGGGGCAGGGAGAGACCGGCAGTAAACAATCCCAAAGCCTGAAGACACACACACACACATAAAGTCACACACATCACCCACACATTTTCACAAACATTCACGCAACATATTATGCAAATGTGGAGGAGCGCACACACACAAACACACATGTCGGACACAATGTGGCAAATCAGTAGTTATGGACCTGAGAGGGTTTTTCTGTGGAAGAGCAAGATCACATCTAGAAAATGACATAGTTTGCATTTAAATCGGGGAGAAATGAGCGCGCTACGGCTTGTTGAATATTGCTGTGCTGTGATGCTGAGAATCTAAATTCTGGCACCAAAATTTGCCGATGACCTTTTTTTTTAGATTTTCCAATCGTAGCCATTCACTACAAGATGGAAAAACGGTGAGCAATTGTGTTGTGAATGACTGGTTGATATTGATGATTGATTATTCAGCCCGGTATCCCCAAGGAATTAGCTCCATATTGTATGATTCTGCAGCACACGATTGACGGCTCAAAGTCAGGCTGTGAAGGTTGGAGGGATGGATGGGTGTGTGCCACAGATCAACAACTTAAGTTGACTTTTTTGAAACCTGTAACAACAATCTATCCCCTACTTTAAAGGGACTGTATGTCATTTTTACATGTATAAATGTATTTTAATCGTTTTTTTACTGCCATGTGTCAACAGGCTGTAACCTAACCTAAAAATGAGAGCTTTCGCGATCACGGGGGGGAATCATTTCTGCCAACAAGGAACAGCTTCCAAATATAAAGTAACAAAGTTATCTGTTAAAACCCGCTACAAAATGGAAACATCTAAGGTTAACTTGAAAACTAGAATGGCACTCAGAGAGCGCAGACCTCCGCCAAGGCGCCTGACTTTAAAAACAGATCACAGCTCACAGCTGGCGGTGCCGTGAGGCGGTCGGCTTATTATCAACACGGTGTGTTTCCGTGTAACGTATCGGCGGATGTCTCTCTCATTCAGCAGCCTTGTTATGTCTGTATCACATTACACTATGTTGTCTCTCATCCCGTCATCTACCGATTTTTTCTTTCTCACCACGGACGGCCAACAGCTCCCACACACACATCCACACACGTATCTCTCTGCTTGAAGAAGGAAGAAGGCAGGGTCATCAACGCGTCATCAGTCACACTGCGCATGTCTTATACCCTGTGGTTTTAATGCTCAGGCTGATCGAAATTCTTACAAAAATTCCTGAATCCGGATCATGATCCAGATCGCCACCAAAATCTAATGGATTGTCCATTGTGCTAAACTCCACTCCTCCAAAAAATGACATTCAAACGCAAACTTTTAGAGCAATCTTGCTAACAGACAGACCAACAAACAAACCAACGCCGGTGAAAACATAACCTCCTTGGCCCAAGGCCGTTGCCCTTGACGGAGGTAATAATGTAAATAAAGAGCCTCCGCTTCGTGTCGGGTTGAACAACGGCTCTTAGCTGTGATATAATCACAACATACCACGGCCTGTCGTGAGCTATTACTTAAATACACCCGTTAACCACATGGGCACTTGCTGAAACGACTGATTCGGTTTATTTTTCTTGGGGGGACAGTCTCAAAACAGCACTTGACAAAACAGTTCTGTCAAGAGAGATATAATATACAATACAAAAATGGATTAATTGAACATAAACCACTGAATCGTTCAATTTCAACATTGAATCTGGTGACGGGGGCACAGCAGTGGTGCTCCCTCATTGGGATTAGTCAGTGGAATAACATTGGACTGAGTAAAGCTTATATCAGTCACCTGACAGTTATAACTTTGGCACCAACAGCAGCTCAGTTGAGCCAGCATTAATACATTAATGACACCGAGACACAACAACGGAAAGAAAGCCAGATGGAAAACTTGACTCGTGTCTGAAGAGACTCTTTACTTCGATCGACGATTCGACAAACCCACAAAACCAATTCAAAACACGCAGGGATCCAAAATCCAAAAATAGTTGTGATGTCTTACTGTTACCCTGCGAACCGTATGTTTTCGACATTGTATCAGATATCACATTCTAGGTTACATCCTAGGACAGTCTTTCAAAAAAAAATATCAGATATGATCAACAATTTAGAATTGAGCATGAAGGCTTGTGGTGGGAATGCTTCTTTTTTTTCCCCCTCCGTCAGTCTCTCGCTCGCAGCTCGCCTCAGTCTCGGGGCGAGCTCGTATATCAATACCTCTAGCATCTCTCTCTTCTTTCCTGGGAGAGCAGGGAGAGGAGGAGAGGCCAGCGTGGAGAGGCGCAAGCCCCTGTGAAGTGGCTTTATCGTGGGGAGACACGTGCGGGCGGAGGACCCCGTCTGAAGGCTGAGTGGCAGGCGGCAGAAGCCATTAAGATAGAGCCGCTATCTCTTGCTGCCAGGGCCCTCTTAATACAGGCGGGGGCTCAGGCCGCTCTCATCCAAACACACACACGCACTACACACACACACCTTCTATCCTGTGGTACTTGAACTGACTTGCGTTGACATGGATGTAGACATGTGCGCGCTGATTTACACTTACAAGCAACTCTTTCTCTCTGTGTCTATCTGGAGTCTGTTCCACCTCCAGAACCCGTCAATCCCTGAAAAGTGCACAGATAAATGGGCAGGTAGGCAGGTAGAGATGACCAGAAGACGGACAAACAAATTGCCACTTTTACCACCAAAGTATGTGTGAGGTAAAGTGCACACCAGATTCACCCTTTTGGGATATCCAGGAATGAATATGCTTAAACCTCTGCAACCCACAATAGACCAGTTTTTGTGTTTTTTAAGCGGGTACAAGGGGTCTTTAGGGGGAGATAGCAGGTCAACAGTAGATGTCACATAGAAGTGGTGTACATCATCTGAAAGCTGGGAACCTGAAGATTAATTTGAGATTCAGCTCAGCACTGTGTGTCAAGTTGTTCTAGTCATAAATCAGAAATAAGCATGAATTAATGATTGCAACTATTTTTGGGTTGATACCATTTGTTACACAATTTTGGTGCTAAATTTAACCATTTTTTACCACTCGAGAATTGATAGAAATTATCAATAATCCCTCCGAAGTACCACATTAAGACACCAAGACCTTGAGGAACACCATAGAAAAAGCCATGCTGTGATTTGGTATCAAAAACTTTTGAATTTGGAGATTTCTGCAAGAATTGCATTTTTCGTTGATTGGATGGCGAGCCCTTCTGTTCTGTAAACTGCTCAGAAACCCCTATAATGTCAATCCACCTAGGAAAGCCATCCATCCTCTGAATAGGTCTCTAGTTTGTGGTTGTAAAGTTTCATGAGGCTGTGATTATCATCATTTTTTTAAAATGGTTACTATGGGGACTAACATCATCACACATGAATACAGTTGAGCTCATTGGATCCACAAGAGTCTTAGCTTTACAGTGATTCCAAATTAATGTAATTCCAAGACTGTTTGTTGACACATTCAAAAACACCATTATTAGAATAGGTAAAAATAACACATTTTTGTGTTTTCTGCTGAAAACTGCATGTGATTATCATAAAGTGGGCATGTCTGTAAAGGGGAGACTCGTGGGTACCCATAGAACCCATTTTCAGTCACATATCTAGAGGTCAGAGGTCAAGGGACCCCTTTGAAAGCCTAACTTTGGAGCATTATTTTAACTCCTCAGGTTTTCTAGTTTCATATGACACCTGTACCTTCACTCTAGCTCTAAAACTGAATCTGCTACAGCCTCTGACAGACAGTAAAGTCTACAGGTCTCAGAGGGTTAGCCCTAACTTAACTCTCAGTTATTTCAGATAGTAGATGTTTTCCTGTCTCACCTGACTGACAGCATTTTAGTCCATCCCTTCATTTGTCTTCCTCAGAGACCGTTCACGATCAGAGTTTTTCTCCGCTGCCGCTCAAGGCTGCTGGATATGGGCTGAAGTGTGTGTGAGTGTGTCAGGGACCTTTCCCTGCCGCGCTTCCACGACAAGCGCGCTGCTCCAAACGCGGCGGCAAACTGTAAACAAAGCTGTTTTCTTCCCCCGACAATGGCTGCGTGGAAAATTAATTAACGATCTGTACTCTTTGTGCGAATCTTAACTCATTCCTAATTAGCTGGATTTTTTTTTCCCCTTCCTCTCCTTGAAAACATCAAGTCAGTTAATTATGGCTGAGGGAACACGGATTGTTTCTGGTGTCACTTATTTATTAGTAATCTTTGGTGCTGTGAGAGAGCGAGCGGCTGGAGCAGACAATGCGAGAAGTGAATGAAAGGGAGTCTGTGTCGCGGCGGGGTTAATGAAACACTAGCCTGGGAAGATAAATAAAAAGTGGATGATTTACTAAAAAAAAAAAGGAAAAATGACCGGTCCAGACATCTTGGAAACACACACAGGCACAAAAAAGTGTTCACGCATGGGCGCACAAACTCACACAACAAATACACTGCTATTGTTCTGCTACCCAACAGAGAGTTTTCCTTGAACTCTTCCTCTCTCTTCAATTAACGGCAAACTAAAGGCTTTGGCTGACTAAAATCAATCTGCACAGAGAAAAGAATGAGAATTAATCAAATATCTGGAGGACAAATCTGTTGGCTCCGATCAGTGAGGATGAACAGCAGAAAGAGACGGACACGGACTTCATCCAGGATTAATTTAAACTAAGATTAGCTCTAATCAGAGTTTAGCAAAACTAGGTTTAAAATGAGTTAATCTAGATTTAAAATGAAGAACAGCTCTGTATCACAATTAAAAGCAAATCTCCTTTTAGTAAATCCAAGTTTAAACCAAAATTAGAGTTTAATCAATACGGAGATGCTTGCTAACTTAAAGATAGGGTCGACGATGTTGGAAAGCTAGTATAATTTGAAAGTAGCATCGCCCCAGGAGCTCCATCTAAACCCACCAGCTCCCCTCGGGGCTCCTTCCAAAGCAACGCCCCCACACACACACATGCACGAGCACCACCGCATCGTAACTACTTCACAGACACAGAGCGGAGAGAGGACCTCGACTCAACAACGCTACCTCATGACAAGTAACAGTGCTACTGTTGGCTGAGTTCCATTCTCCAGTAAACGTGCGGCGGCGACACACTTTGAGTTCAGGCTGGTGCACACCGAGGGGAGAGTACGAGAAGGGAGGCAGGGAGGCATCTGATTGGTTCTTTCCAAGCGGACTGCAAGGCAGTGATTGGTAGACATTCTTACAGGATTACAGCAGCTACAGATGACGGCTCTTTTGCTGTCCTTTTTCAGAGCTCATCAGTAATGGATCGCTGTCGGGGTGTAAAGACCATTTCAACAAATATAGCGAAAAGTGTATACTGGATAACATCGTCAACCCTGCCTTTAATTCTTGTCTGTATCAAAGGTCAAGAGGGAACTTTGATCCTCAACCCAACATGTTCAAAAAGTCTTTGAAGTGCTCAGAAAACTAGAATTACCACCCCGCGGCCGTATGCCTCCACCAACCAGTCAAGTTGCAGTTTACATCCATGTCTGACCAAAATGTCATCATTTTATCCTGTCAGACATTTGTGTAAAATAGTCATAATTAGCACATGAATTCTTGATATAAAGCCAAAAATGTCACAGTGACCTTTGACCTCCCAATTCTAATCAGTTCAGTCCAAGAGGATGTTTGCGCCAGATGTAATAAAACTCCCTCCAGGCGTTCCTGACATATCGCGTTCACGATATGCCATCAACTACTCGTAACTGCAAATGTCAAACCTTTAATTAAACAATTACATTAATCTGGATATTCATGGTAATCAAGTGTGCACATCCTGAGTGGCAACTTTAAAAGGTGTTTGATCTCCCTGCTCACCAGGACAATAGATGAATCATTTCCCAGGCACCACAGATGTTTTTTTTTCCCTACAGAAGTAAGTAAAAGTTGACTCCCAGTCTTATTATATCACAGAGATAGGCAACAGCAAAACATCTTTAAATATGAAAACACAGCGGATTATCACTTTGAGACTCCCTGAGCTTTGTTCTTATCCCCAGGAGCTGATGTTCTCTCTCTACCTCTTCATCTCCCTCCTCCTCCTCCATCACAGTTGCTATCTCTCTCTCCCTCTTTTTTATTCTCCCCCCTTCTCCCCATCCCCTAACCCCCCCCCTTTCCACCTCAAAGCTGTCAGGATGCTGCCTCCTTCGGTCTGAGGCTGAATGGGGGGATTTGGCACCGTTCCCCTCTCCGCTCTCGCTGCAGCCGTATTTTTTTTTTTTTAAGAGCACACATGTTTATGCACCAAATCTCTGCACTTTGTGTTTCTCCACGTCAAGGCACGAGCTCAACCCTGGATTGATGCGCCCAGGCAGCCCCCTGTGGACTTGCTCTGAGGGAGAAGGGGGATGACAGAGAGAACAGAAGAAAAGAGAGGGAGAGAGAGAGAGAGAGAGAGAGGGAATCTAGAGTGAAGAGGAAATGATTTTCTGATTTTCTACACAGGCTTTGTGGTCCTGGAAAGGCTGTTTATATGTGTGTTTTTAAGTCCATTGGTGAGAACAAGAGGAGAGGAGATTGTGCTATCCACTGCCTGAGGGCTATGCTGAGCCTATATATTTAAGCCCCCCTCTGTTCCTTGCTTAACAATAACGCCTACTAGTTTTAATTTAATTCTGTCTTGTTTTTTTTTTACTAAATAATCCACTTCCATTTTTCTATGTCACAGCTGGAGAAATAAATCTAATCTTATCGCGCAGCAGACTGGGTGTGAGGTTTGACACTTAAGAGTTTTTCTTTCCTTTTTTTTCTTCCTCTTTTTCATCTTCAAGGCCTTGTGTGATAAAGAACAATAGAGACAGAAGTGTGTGTGTGTGTGTAGTTTACAGAAAGGCAGGTAGTGCACGGGACATGCATGGAAGTGGTATGCAACCGTGAGCAGCCCGGTCTCACGGCAAAGCGTGTAATAGACCCGCCTGTCCACCGCAAGAAAGCGTGTCAGTGTCACGTTTTGTGTCGCCGAGACGTGAATACTACACGCCTGCATGAAGGTGCAGTGTTTCATAGTGACGGTTGTCATGCGATGTTTGTCATGTGTTGTGTAGTAAACGGAAGACTAACTTCAGAGCTAGTTACGTAATATATAAAGTGAGAAAGACCACTTATGGTGGGCGGTCGGGGATGTGTATGGGTCCAACAAACACAGGGCTTTTAAGCGGGAGACCAGTGTGCGAGACCGGTGTTTTGTTTTGCAAGTTACATTAGTGACGTTTGTCACGTGCTTTCCGTACTGATGTTACGTTGTTTCCGTACATGTTTTACTTAGTTTCTGTACTTATTTGAAGCCCAACCATGATATTTTCCCTTAACCTAACTAAGTGGTTTTCTTGCCTGATCCTAAGTCAGTGACTTTGTTGCCCTTTGCTGGTACTGCACGTTAATACAGGCATGTAATATTCACGTCTCTGCGAGGCAAAACGTGACACTGATGCGTTGTCCTCTGGGCGACAAGCGGGTCTATCACACGCTTTGGCGTGATATCGGGTTGTCGTGTGTGTTTGTTTGATGGTGGGAGGAGCATGACTTAAAACTAAACAAGATGTCAAAGTAAGACAGTGAGACAGTGAATGAAGAATGATGAGAAAAATGAGTAAAAACTAGTGAAGTTCCTCTGAGAGGAAAGAAAAGAAAACAGAAGAAAAAGAACAGTGCTGCTTGAGGTTTAAGGCTACTAGCCAGTTGGCCCGTGGCCACTCCAGATGTGGCCAGCTTCCTAAACATCTTACAACCCAGCAGCCTCCGTTAAGCAGCCGACACCCACACACCGTCATTACCAGACCGCAGCTCACCACCTTTTTATAGAAGCTATTTACATCCGATTTGTATATTGGTTCAATGTGGAGCCAACGCAGAAGCCTGCGTTTGTGTGTCTGACCTGAGACCATGAAAACATCCCCACAGGCATCTGGTGCATTAAGTTAATAATGTCCTTTGTGTATTACTTATTCTTTTGGTGCGCATTGATTTAACAATTAGTTGTATTTAACACTCGAGGCTATGCAGAACAGTCTTTTCGCACCTTGGTATGCAACTATAGGGTCACTTTCACACCTTGAGTGAACGTTTCACACGCTTCATGTACGTCATGATTTAGCCTGTTTCCATTGTCTCATTTGGTTTTTATCGATGCACTAACTATTCCACCTCATCCAAGTGTAAAAAACATCATTTTGACTTTTTTTTTTTTTGATTTTTCTGTGTTTCCAATCAGGTTGGTTTTTTTCATGTGCCAGCTGAAAATGCACATAAAAACATGTGTTTGGGAAACACACTTACTGGCACTTTACAAATGAGCCCAGAGCTGTAAACATGAGGTCTTGCGGATTGACGGGTAACTCATTGATTGGACAGTT
Source organism: Sebastiscus albofasciatus (assembly GCA_916701655.1). Lineage (NCBI taxonomy): Eukaryota > Metazoa > Chordata > Actinopteri > Perciformes > Sebastidae > Sebastiscus > Sebastiscus albofasciatus. The sequence goes on along the minus strand of CAKAOI010040392.1, from coordinate 25,494 downwards.
TTGGTGACTTTCATCTTGCATCACCATCATCATCATCACACGGATTCATGATGACTGACAGCAAGTCATGTTGCACTTTATTGCGCCATATGTGTACTCTATGTTCTCTGTTGTCACAAGGAGCTGACCAAGAAATAACTGATAATGAGTATTATTAGTCAAATCCGCAACTCAACCTTGTTTTATGAATAATGACAACCAGGCAGAAACAAAAACAAAAACGGGAGGATTTTTTCACCTACTTTTGGAAATGCCAAAATACTAGGAGTGAGACACAAACATGAACTCCTTTTCACTTTCTGATCGATTAAACTACACTCGTAAATTACAGATCAGTCATAAGATCATCTCCTTAACAGTTCACAGCCGGAGGATAGTAATTAAAAGTAGTTTGAATTCATGCAAAAATCTGTTGGCTGCTTTATTTTAAAAAGCAAAATAAGGAGAGAGAGGACAAGGCTGGTGGGGAGGGAGAGACAACAAGAGGTTCCGACTCAGACGTGACTGATGATGCAAGCGCAGGAAGGAAGATACCGAACGGAGCCACCGGTTAATACCATGCTGTACCAAAAAAAAGGGTGCGACCGAAACATATGCCTGTGCGACCAACTGAGAACACTGGTAGCCACCAGTGCTACTACAGTTAGTCTGGAGCCCTGGATGGCTAGTTCTATTATCAGAAATCATATGAATAGGAGTTGGCGCACGCCGGTCGCCTCGGCCAGACAGACGTCTGCCGTTATCATATAAAATAATTAGCTTAACAATAATTCAATAGGCTGCAAATAGCTTTTTTTATGACTATTTATAATTCATTTGGGCTACCAAGTAAAGTGCACTCACAGTGCTGCACTGTGGCCGATTCACTTCATCTAGACATAACATGCTGATTTCAACCAATCGATTGGCTGAAAAGGAGGTTGAATTTCAGTCGACCAACAATTTCTTGACCGCAAACAAACAGAATTTGCTTGGAAACAGACCAAAACCCTGGTCTCGATCCGGTTGTTTAGTCTGCACCAGAGGCAACAATATAACGCATGATTATTTTGACTAACTTCAACCCTTTATGTGGTTATGTACTGCATGGGTAAACATAAGAGTAGTAAGAAATACAGCCTTAGTTTCTATTCCATCCATCCCAGCACTTCCACCCCTATGATCCATCTTTGCCCACAGGAATACGATCGGGGCACAGTGGCTTTGACCCTTGGCTCTTACTATTGGCTTCTTATAATGTGGAGTTGTTGACACTTAATCAGCTGCTGCTCTCTCCGACTCCCTCCGGACAGCAGCTTCAAGCCTAAATGATAAAAAAAAAAATATATATATGTGCCTGCATATACTGTGCACAGTATGCTCCTATATTTGTTTGAATGAACGAAAATCATTTTACAAGTCATACATTCGATGACTTGCCTGTAGGGCAATTAATCAAATATTAATCGCAATCACAATTTTTGTTTCCCACAATTAAATGAGAGATCTATTGGCAGAAATGAAATAACATATTAATAAGTATGTTTTCTTTAGTGTACAATCACCTGAAAATAAGAATTGTTGGGTCGTCGTCACCTTAGAATGAGCCGTTTATATCTACATAGAGAGCGGGTCCCCTCTCCACGGAGTCCGCCATGTTGCACCAACATGTTTCTACAGAAACCCAGAACGGACAAACCAAACTCCTTTAACCTTTCCTGCTTTGGCCGGAGTCGATAACGTTACTCCCGACACCGCCGCTCTCTCTCTCTTGCTTCACCACTCACTTCCCATGTACACACACACTCTACCCACCGGCTCTCCTCCAAATGGCTTTAGAAAGGGGCCTCACTGTGACTGCATTATTTTATTGTTTCAAAATGTAGAATTTTTGACACTTGGAATGAAGCACAACATGGAAGTGAAAGCAGCGCTCTGTTTTTTTTAAATGTGAAATTGCAATACAAATATTTTGTCCCTAAAATCTATGAATAGTCGTGATAAATAATCTTGATCTCAATATTAATCAAAATAATCATGATTATCATTTTGGACATAATTGTGCAGCCCTATTTGTGAACGCCTGTTTTCATTGCCATATTCTGCACGCAGGGCTACCTTATGTCGCCTGTCAATTCTTCATTTTTACCTCGACATACAGTACAGTTTGTTTTTTTAATGTGTGTTGTGGCAACCCCCGTCACCACCGCTACGACCCCCTCCCAAAGTCCCCCTTTTCTCACTGTGGGAACACACTGGCACGCAGATGGTTAAGCCCACCCTTGTGATGAGTGGGAAGGGTGGGAGGTGGGTGGGGGGAAAGTGGAGGGGGTTGCTGCAGATGGCACAGAGGGCATCGCCAATCAGCCTACATGAACGCACACACACACACACACACACACACACACACACACACACACACACAGAAATAAAGAGGCAGAGAGAATGAGGTAAACACATGGGGTGGGGGTGAGATAGTCGGAGATGGATGTATGATGTATGGATGGAAGGTGTAGGTGGGTGAGTCCTGTACCCCTGGGCGCGTTGTGTGCTCTGTACATGCAATGGCTGGCGTTGATCTAGCGTGGCACACAAAGCTCTGGCATCTCGCTGGCACCTCTGCCCACGCCATGCCACACTGAGAGGCACGGCGAGGCCTGCCAGAGGGCCCTGGCAACACAGTGTGTGCGCCTCTGACTTTGTCTACATATATATATATACATATCTTTATAAATGCTGTGCGTTTCTATGAATTCTGTTTATGTGCATTGCTGATCACTACCTTTTCCCTACAGGGCTGGGGCGATACACCTATCTCCTGATTCGATACTATCAAAATACTTAGGTGCCGATTCGATATGTATTACGATTTTTAAGCATTGCGATTCTATATTACGATTTATTGCGGTTTTTGTTAACTTTTTTTAACACCAGACCATGGGGAAAAGTTGAATTATACACTTCTAGGGACTTTTACCATGGAAAATATCTAAATTAATACAGTAAAAAATTTAGGTTTTCAGCCTGTATGTAGTCAGAGATGTCCTGAAGTCAAATATATCAGTATCATTGTCAGGTGTTATTTATTTATTTTTTTTCCAGCAACCCAAAAATGAAAGAATAAAGACATTTCCCTTACAAATAATGTAATGTAATGTTTTATACTTCTGGTGAATATAATCCAATAAATCTTATTCCCATAAATGTATGTATTTTGTATATATAGTTTGCTTTGTTAAGACCTTATTTTGAAAACCGGACATAGTCACACATCAGGGCCATTTGAATGCATTTAACATAACTGTCAGTATATGGGTGCTCTACAGTTGTAGCGTCGGTCGATTTGACCACGGAGATGAGAGCGACGACCAGCTTGACCACACGTTACCGCAATACGATAACGTTTCCTGTCCATCTAGAGTTAGCATCTAGATTTAGGCATGATGTCTAGCTCTGCTTTTCCTGGTAATGTGTGAAACCCAAAGTGTTTCCATACTTTACTGTATGTGTAGTGTTTAACACATTGGATTTAACATGTGAGGGTTCAGGTCGTATCCACGCGGACTCTCCGTTGTTTTCTACTTTCTCATTTTGGCCGGCTGCGGTTTGTTTTGGTTGAAGGATACGGAACAGATATGACGTCACGTTACTCAGACTACAACATGGTAACTTCCTTCTACCTCCGCAAAGCCTCAAATGAAGCAAATATATTGATTTTGGCATTAAAAAATTGATCTCAAAATAGTCCAAAAAAAGAAAAATTCCCCTACTCCTACTAAATACGTGTGACAGGGTGCAAAAAGTATAATGCCCACTGCTTTTGAAGGTGTGTGTCTAAGTATGCATGTACTGTGACCCGACCAAACACTACACAGCAGCACAAACACCGGTACCCCCTCTCATTAGGAAGACCCTACCCTATGTCTCTAATGGCTAAGCCTTTGATATGCAATGACGACTAATTCCCTCCTGTGTTCCACTCTCTACAGACAGCGCAGTCATTAGACCGCGGACAAGGACACACACAAACACAGGAATCTAATCATTTAACCCGTCCAGAGGTTCTGATTCTCATCCGTCTTCACCTTACGCTGTGAATCGTCTACCGGGGGGACTCGCTCTCCTCACTTGTGATGTAAATAGAACGATATTTACATAAAAACATTTGAATTTATCATTAAAAATGGCTCTTCTTGATGTCGGAATGCTCTTTAAGGCAATAAGGTGAAGCCTAATTTGCCCGTTGCACTGTTTGTTTCGTATGCATAAGTTATTCTGATATCAATCTCGCGCTGTAATGAGGCAGAGAAATCCAAACATTCAAATGCACCTACTTTTTTAAAAGTGAGGACAAACCGTATGCAAGCAGCTATCGAGTAAAAAGTTCTCATTGCAACTAAATGGTCTGGACCTTCCAAGATGTGAAAGTAGAAATAGGATATTATAGCATTTCAATGTGTCGCTGTCTGCACAGCATCAACAAACGTATTGTTAAGTGCTTTTGTGGGAAGTATTGACCGCTTGGTACCAACATCAATGCAACATTGACAGATATAGTATGATATCATGTGTTCCTTATATTTCTATCATATTATATCATTCATCTTGAACACCTGGGTTTGTGCTTTCATCACTGCAGCTTGAGAAAGGCCCCATGCTTTCTAATGTAAAGGTGCATTATTCATGCCAATCTGCAAAAACATTTAAATCTAAATTAAAGCATTTTGCACTTCTCCAGAACATTTGGTGCTCAATCAACCTCACCAAATGTCCTCAGCTATTTTTCCCTAGTGGAAAGAGGGCAAGGTGGATTTACATCGAAGTTACATTACCAAAACCATTAAAAATAATGCTTCATTTGCTCAGCTTTACACCAAAACATGCATTACACATGCTGAAGTGACATTTCATGTGTCAGTAATCCTCTAGTCTGACACACCGGATGTAGACTGTGGGTATGAACCGACCAACAATCTCCTCCCCTTCCGCTATGTATTTTACAAGAGCACCATCGCAGCATCCTGGACTTAGGGTTTGCTCTGCCAAAGACTGAAAGAGGTGATCCTATGATATGAATAATTAATCTATAATCTGGATCTGAAGAGATTAACCTGTGAGATTTGGGTTTTAAAGCTTGTGAAAGTGAATGTATTGGTATCATATGAAACTGGACGACCTAAGGAATCCATTGGTTAGACAAAACAACAGTTTTTCTGACATTTTATAGACTAAACCATTAATCAGGAAAATAATCTGCAGGTGAATTAATAATGTAGCCCTACTATAATCCATTCAGAGAGACAGAGAATTATTATTGCACTGGGATGTGTGAGCGACAGATTGTTAAAAACAAGGTAAAAAATTGAAGGAGCAGGGGCTGTGATAATGTGACATGTGATAAGTCTTCCCACAATGCAACTCAGTCCTTTTCTCAAACTAGTAAACACCCATGTCCTTCAATTTCCACGCGTCGCATTCATAACACAGGCTTTCTGTTATGAATTTGAGGCCCAAACTGAGATCGCTCAAGTTATGTCGCTTCAGTAATTCTCTCAGACTTGATAAAGCTCCTCCAGAGCAACATTACTAAACTGTTTTCATAAGCTGAGTAGTGCTTCCCATAACAAGTAAACTGATTTACTAAATGCCCGTCTGTCATGAGACCCAGTTCAGTGCAGAGCTGGAAGAAAACTCCTTCCTCTGATTATTCCCTCTCCTACATTTCTTTATGATTGCTTCCTTATCAGTTGCCCTCCTTTACCTCTATTACTGTCCTCACCTCTGTCATTACCTATTGATTTATTTCCTTTTCTCTCTGCTCTCATCTCTTCCCATAGTCCCTCCACCATCTCTCTCCCTCTCTTTCTAACTAGGGGCGTAAGAAAATAACAATACACATGAGGATCGCGGTTTTTTTTTTTTGCAATACCATATCGATTCTCCAAAACACTGTATAGATTATTAATTAACCTCTTAAAAATCTGACGGCCCGTCGGCAGATCCGGCCACTATTCTGTCTTTCAGAGATTGTAGCAGGGTGAGTTTTAAAGCTAGAGTACTGGCATCGTATGAAAGTAGAAAACCTAAGGAATCCATTGGTAACCACCATGTCATACTTGCATGTCACCAAGAACACTAAATAACGTTAAATTGTGGTGGGGGAAAACTGGCATGGTCATTTTCAAAGGGGTCCTTTAACCTCTGACCTCAAGATATGTGAATGAAAATGGGTTCTGTGGCTACCCACGAGTCTCCCCTTAACAGACATGCCCACTTTATGATTATGACGTGCAGATTTGGGGAAAAAACATGCAGTTTTTGCATGCAGTACAAATTTGATGTAATTGAATATTTCTGCATTCTTGGAATTACATAAATTGGGTATGACTGGAAAGCTGAGACTCTTGTGGAACCAATGAGCCCAATTGTATTTGTGTGTGACATTTTTTGAGTCGGATTTTATACATATGGTGGTGTCTTCTTTATATTATGACAGTTTTCCAAAGATTTGATTTGAAAAAAATCACAATATATCGCCTTACTTACAGTATCGCAATATATCTCAATATATTGAATGGTTACCCCTGTACCATGATGCGTATTGTATCTCCAGATTCTTGCCAATACACAGGCCTATCTCTAACCCATCCTCACTGCCTTCCCTCTATCCCTACACCCACATTCATCTCCTTCTTCTTCTCTTTTGTTTCATCCTTCCCTAATCCCACCCTCCTCTCAATTTGTCTTTTCCTTTTCCCCCCTCCTTCTTCTACCCATCCCCGGTCCTGTTATCACTCTATTACTGCGTCCTCAGTTCATTCTGTAGCTATTAACCTGGTGAACAGCCTCGCCCCTGTTGACCCCAGCCAGCTCATAGAGCTCTCACACACACACACACACACACACACTCAAACTCAGCTGGCTGTGTTGGCACACTTCCCTGCTCACTTCTGCCATCGCTAACCCTCGTTTCATAAATCCTTCCTAATCGGCCTCTGTCTGTGGAAGCGTGTTACAGTGATGTTTTTGTGGGGAGGAAGGAGTGGATGTATTGGCAGACTTCTGCATACAGGCACAGAAACGGCCTACGCTGTGTCTCTAATGTCAAGACAATTCGGCATCAAGATCAAGACACAAAGTAGCACAGGGATCAAAGTTACATACACAAATGAACGATTAAGCATCAGAGTTTGAACAATGACACACTTGTTACAGAACTTCTTATTAAAGTCACGATAAGATCTACCAGATCGGCAGGTCGTGGTACAAGTGAAGGGATGGTATCTGTTGAATAGTGACACTGAGTCAGAGAAGGGTTCAGCTATTAGCAGAGGAAGTGGAAAGGCTTTGTTTGTTACTGGCAACAGGCCTGGAAATGTGGCCATTAAAGTCCGACACTAGCGACGGTTGCCACAGTTACCACTAATCACCACTGCGTCGGTAGGTGAGGGTGAGAAGACGAGGCTCCCGTTCGACTGTGGAGCACCGCTCCGAGATGGACCGGGCAGGATGAGACTGATTCTTTGACGATAGAAGGTGGTGACGGGACTTAACGGGGGCGGAGACTAGGAGGCGGCCGTGTGGCGGAATTTGATTGGCCACCCTCAGTGGCACTCCAGATTTCCTCGACAGTCACTGATTGCTCAGCTTGTATCCAGAAGCTGACGTCACCTCAAAAGGAAGTGTGTTTTCATGTTACCTGGTTGCCAGTTCTGACAGAAAATCCGGATTAAGGTGATTTCCAGTTTAGTTTAACACTGAACCACCTGGAAGCAGGTAGCTAACATGAATCTGTTGAGCAATTGCATTTTAAAGCTTCAACAGGCAAGACCTTCATACTAGGGCTGTCAAAGTTAACGCAATAACGTGTTAAAGCAAATTCATTTTAACACCACTAATTTCTTTAACGCTGACCTCAAGATATGTGAATGAAAATGGTTTCTTATATTTATTATTGTAAATCAATTAACAACACAAAACAGAAATCCTCACAGGTACTGCTTTTAGCATAACAAATATGCCTTGACTTGACTATGACTTGTCCAAAACTGCATGTGATTATCATAAAGTGGGCATGTCTGTAAAGGGGAGACTCATAGGTACCCATAGAACCCATTTTCATTCACATATCTTGAGGTCAGAGGTCAAGGGACCCCTTTGAAAATGGCCATGACAGTTTCTTCATTTGCGACAAGCTAGTATGATCGGTACCAATGGATTCCTTAGGTTTTCTAGTTTCATGTGATACCGGTATCTTCACTCTAGCTTTAAAACTGAGCCGCTACAACCTAAAAATCCCAAGTTGTGTTAATGCGTTAGAGAAATTAGTGGCATTAAAATTAATTTGAGTTAATGCGTTATCACTTTGACAGCCCTATAAGTAACAGAAACCTACAACTTAAAGTACATTGTTTTGTTGCCCTGTTGTAGTTTTACACAGTCGGACGCTGACTTTTCCCGTCAAATCTTGTCTTCAAATGTCTCTTTGATAATAAGGAGACAGGGAGGGCAGCTCAGCATTATATTGAGGGGCTACAGTACATGCTATGCCATATGTGGATGATGAAAAAAGAAAGGAAAAACAGAATGGTTTCATTATTTTACATGTTCAGTTTGTGACAATTACTACAAAGTTGTTGCACGCCAGAAAGTCTTGTAGACAGGTGTGTCAGATCAAAAACTACTACACACTGTTGATCATTCGTACTGACTTTTTGGTTCTTTCTATGTTTCATTCTATAATATGGGTAAACAAACATGAATATATGCATATATTTATGGTTAAGTGCCATTTAGTTCTTTGAATTTTATATCCACACAGGCTCTCAGTAAGCACTGACACAATAGCTGTGTAATACTATTGTCTATGACACAGGGGTGATTGGTACTGAAGCAGCATGTGTGTTTATGTGTAGGTTGTTTGTCTTTGTCGATATGTGTGTGCATATGTGTGTGTGCATATGTGTGTATGCGCAATGGCGGGCTGCAGTTAAGTGAGTGAATGCATTAAAAGGGGGTTGTTGGGGAGCCCAGCTCGCTCACTGCCCGCGATAATGAGGATGTTTTCTGTCTTCAGTTCAATCAGCGCTCCGCGGCTCTCTGAGACGGGAGAGCCTAGCAGATGCACGGCACGTAGCAGATGTGTGCTATTGGAGTGACATCTGAAAGTAAAACTCTAGAGCCTTTTTACGACATTGTGCGCTGCTGTTTAGATGCCCGCGATTTCCTGGCGCCGAGCGCCGGCGACGACTGCAACTCGGGGAACAAGAAAAGGCGGAAAAGAAAGAAGGGGAGAGAAAAAGGAGGAAAAAGGGAGGAAATCTTTGGCAAGGGCCTCGTCTTTGAAGTGATTTGGAGAGAGATGACATGCAAAATTAGAGAGTAGCATTTCGCCCTCTCCACTTTGACTATACACATTAAACGCAACAGGGAGAAATTTTCCCCCACAAAGATAAATGGCGAGTGGGGCACGCCGCGGTCCCTAAACAACACAGATTACCTTGTCTGCGCGCTTTCAGAATCTGTTAGGATTTCAAGCTGTTTGATTAAAGTTTTGTTGCTTTTTTTCCAGACGCAGGTACATATAACTTTCCAACTATTCAGTTCCAACTTTTCAAAAGTCCTTTTTTTCTTCAATCGCCTCCCAGCCAGTCAAAAACAGGTGCTTGGCCAAAAAAGCACTTAACAGACAAAATATATACAAAGCATTTGTTGTGTACAAAACGCAAGATATCTGAAAGAATAAAATGGCTATAGGGATTTCTTTCATTGTATACTATCTCACAGGGAAACTGTTGTAATTGTACAAGCAGTGTTTGTTTGGCTCATAATCACAGGACGTGTGGCTGCTATGTAGAGATGTTCGGGTCCTATATCTTCGACTATTCATCTTCATATGGTACGATATGGCACCGGATCACAGCCATACGGGCTTCTTATTCTTTCCTAAGAAACAACTGGTATTTACCATTTATTATGGTATGGGCAACTTCAGCAGCAACTTAACTTCCAAACAAGATGCTCAAGTAGGCTGTTTCTGACAACACCACGCAACACTTTCCTCTGTTTGGTCTTAACGGGCTATTAAATAACAGTGCAGATTGCATGAAAACAGAATATGTGAATAATGAGAACAGCATTTAGAAAGTGAGAGCACATGGAAGTATTAAATAAGCAGCTGGAGTCCTAAATGGAAGCGGGTATACAATATATGTGAGAGTCGCATAGAAGAATCTCCTTTGAAGGATCAACCAACACAACGTATTTTGTCAATGCAGCAACGAGGTAACAGTAGTGCTCGAACGCAGTATCGACACTTCTTCATTTTATTCCTTGGCGTGCCGTGACTTCTTCTTGTGCACCGACACTTCTCTCAAGCTGTCGGTACTCTTTTGTGCCTCTTTTCTCCATATCAGGTTCTCTGGTAAATTCATAATGGAGATTCATAACAGCACAGTGCCAGCGTAATAACCGTATTAACATAAAAACTACGTGGGGAGGATCTGGACGAGCAGACACACGGCACGGGGGGTATTTATCAATACAACATACACGTCCTTTTTGTAAAATAAGTAGTGAACTGTTTGTACTTTTTTTTCTCAAATATAATTAATGGAACATTATCTGAAAGTTTTCTGAATCTGCTCTTTGAGGGCAAACATTTCCAGAATTAAATGTCCAGACGAAAGCTATGATATGTGTAAATAATAAAATTATAATTTAACTAGTAACAATAATGGTTCAAAATTATGTGTATATGATACGTATCACGATACTGGGGTTACAATTCAATACATTGCGATACTGTAAGTAGGGTGATATATAAAATCTCATTTTAGGGAAACTGTCATTATATGAAGAACACACAGCCATATGCGCAAAATCTGAGTAAACAAATGTATTTGTTTTATGCAATCAGAACAGTGGGATCTGAATTTGTCTTCATCACAGTCCCTGTAACATCCAACATCATAGTGTTTCTTTGAGAGGGCACATACACTGAGAGGGTGCATCTCTTTGCCAATGAAATAAAGTATTGAGTTAGAGTTAATCTTTGCATGTAAACTATATAAACTAACTTTTTATATATAACTATATAAAAATTGATACAGTGTTTTTGAGAATCGATACAAAAAATAAAATCGCGATACTCAATATTTTCTTACACCCCTACTGGGTATCACGCAGGAGTTTGTAGAAAGTACTAAAAGCTCTACTAAGCATCATTTCGTCCCTGAACCTGAAATAAAATGTCCACAAAAGAGCCACTCTGAATACAAAGATCCAAGCTGAGAAGACCATCTATGCATTGAGCTAATTTAGATAGTGTGTAGGTGCATGTTTAACAGATTTAGTGGGCAGGCTTCATGAACACAAGCGCACGCACACACACATATTTATTTGTGCCTTTGAGGCCGATGCATTGTGCGAGTATATATGGTGTGAGGCTGATCTAGAGGGAGTTTTATTGTTGTGCCCACGGGAGCAGATGTCGCTGGCACTTACTCAATACTTTCTCTCATTCTCTCTCTGTTTGCTCCCTCTCTCTCTCTATCTCTGTTTTCCTATCCGTCTCTCCATTTTTTGACCAGATGGAGAGATGCTCTGCTCCAAACCTCTCGCTCAGGATCACAATGCTCTTGAGTCATGTGATCCAGCCTGCTATCTCCTCCCTCTCTCTGTCTCTTTCTCTTTGTCTCTCTCTATCCATAAGCGCTCCCTCTTTCTCAGTGTCCCCCCCCACCCCCCCTTGACAAAGCCAGACAAAGGCCTTTCATTTCTCCTAGCCTGCTTGTGCTCTGTGTGTTTGTACTGTACCAAACTAGGCTCCCTCTCTCATTGTGTTCCCTCCTTCTCTTTCCAAAAGAAGGTGTCTAGGGGCCCCGGGGCCCCTGCTCTGAGACAAGGGGCCTGCCTCAGCCCCGGTGCGGGAGGGAGGGGTCGGCGCGGCGAGTGAGGGGAACGAGGGGAAGAAGAAAGAGCAAAAGCGACAGAGTATATTATTTCATTAAGTGCTTTGGAGCTCGGCGGGGATTGGGGAGTAAAACCTCGCGGCTCCGTGTGTGACAAGGGCACGACCTCCCGCAACCTGGGAACTCTATCCACACATCGCGCCGCTTTCATCTGATACTGAGGGTGTGTGAGAGCTCTCAGTCACTGGCGCTGGCCCGGCTCGCTGAGGGCGCTAAGCTTTTTAGTCAGGGCCCGCTGAACGCAGGGAAAGGTGCTGAGAATGACGGAGGAGGGAGGGAGGGAGGGAAGGTAAAGTGACTGGAGTGGTGGGGGAGCAGGGTAGGTGAGGAGCGGAGAGCGGAGGGGGGGGTTTGCCCGAGCCCCGGTAAGACAGAATTGGGCATTGTCGCCAAGCAGAGCAGAGCAGAGCTAGCCCATTCTGTTGATCTGAGCAGGATCCCGGAGAAAACAAAACTGCATTGTTCCCCGCAGATGGAAGCCAGTGTCTCCTGGGTAACAGCATTAATCTCCCCTTTTCTCCTGCTTCCTCTCTTGTCGGGGCCATAATCGGTGGGCTCCTTTCAGCAGCCGAGCCAGCCTCAAAGCCCGGGCTCCTAACTAGCCTCCTAATTAGCTGCAATTACAATGAAGACAACATGATGAGATAATAGAAATTTGCAAAATAATGACATACCACGGGAAAATATTCCTCCTCCCCAAGCACCATTTTTTCCCTCCGGGAGAGGCACAATGGAGAGCCGGGGCCCTTTTCTGAGAACGGGGAGCTCAGAAAAAATGGTGGCGCATTATGTAGCATTGAACCCTATTGTCTGCCTTCTGGTTGCTTCAATCAACAGGCCATTGTCTGGCTGCTTAAATCAAAATGACTCAAATACGGGCTCCGTAATGATGCCCTCTCAGCGCAGCATACTGAACAGAGAGACAGATTGAGGGAGAAAGAGGAGAGGAGAGGAGAGGAGAGGAGGAAAGAGGAGAGGAGAGGGGCTATATTCATGTAACAAGAGGTAAAATAATTGCGATAAGGTTAGGAAAGGGCCCCTATATCATCAAATATCCCAACAGAAGCCTCGAAAAATCAGAAGGAAAACAACAGGGAGTGTCTGGATACCGGTGATGAATTGTTGCTGCTACACAGTTGTTTTCATCTGGTCTCGTTAGATCACATTAAATAGTCAGAGTACAAGACAACAGGAACGAGAGCGAGGCAGTCGGAGAAAAAAGGAGAGAGAGACGGAGAGGAGGAGAGGGGAGGGGAGGAGACGGAGGTAGACAGCAGGTGGTAGTCATGCACAGAGCAACGTTTTTAGCAACTAAGAGATACCTTCGCTGGGCAAGTTGTGTGTGGATGGAGAGAAGAACGGGTGGCCTGTTCACTAAAACATTTGGGATACAGTCAGACGTACTGTATCTGTCTGCTCCGTCTCTCTAATGAATCACAAGCATCCTTTTGGGATTTCCCCGCTACCCATTAGTAATAAAAGCGTAGAGAAATAATTTACACACACACTCTGATTCTGTCTCTCACACGCACATATATGTGAAGTCGTGCATGCCATCTGCTGATTGGTCCACCTGATAGCTCATCAGGTGACTTTTTCAATCGCCAATCGCATTTAAACAGACCAACGAGGTGGGGTTTATAACCTTAAGGTTTTCACTTCTCGGAGCTCTGAAGCCGTCTATCTGACACACAACAAGTACAAAGACAGACTGACATATTGTTGGACAGATCACGCAGACAAATAGACATAAGGACAGACGGACAGACAGGCAGAGGGACAGAGAACCAGAGGTTAATATTCAGGAGTGTGTGAATCCCTGCATGAAGGTTTGGGTGTCTGTTAGGACTGGAACGATAGACCTATCTCCGGATTGACTGGCTTGACTGAATTAGATTAATTAATGCAGATCTCTGGTAGTTTTAGTCACTGTGGTGTCACTGCAACTGTAAACTACAAACACACACATACACTCAAGTAAAACTTCTGTGGTGCATTATAGTTGCGAGGTAATGTGTTTGAAAGTGTGTCTGCACAGGTTTAGCCCAATGTGACGCTTTAATTGCATTTGAATCGTTGGGAGTTTTCATTCCGGCATCACCTCTTGATCTGTAACGTATTTATGTGGCTGTAAGTTGAGTCCTATATGCAAGGACGCTATGGCTGAAACATTTTAATTACAACTTACGACTAAGTAGAGTGGCATTTCAATATAAATGGTTTTTTTTGCGACTCTAATTCACTGATGAAAGGATTTTTAAAAAGCAGCAATCATTTTGTTTTATGTGTGCATTAACAGTTAGGCTTGAATCCAATGTATGAGACACCTGCATCACAATTGAAATGATTAAAGAGGACCTATTTGTGCTTTTTTCCCTTTCCTTTAGTGAGTTATACAGTTTTATGTGCATGCAAAAGGTCTGCAAAGTTACAAAGCTCAAAGTCCCTCCCCCACAGAAACTCTGCTCCTGAACTGCCTGAAACGCCTTGCTTGAAGTCCCGCCTTTTCTTCCGTAACGTGATGATGTCACCAAGTAACACATAAGGGATAATGTACAGCGAAACGGTCATTGTTGTGAAATAAGCCCCGACAGGGCCTCTAGCTGTACATTATCCCGTTTATTACACAGCTTCTTACTTAAGAAAATGGTCTGCCAGAGTCCGACATCAGAACTGCGTCCATAGCAACCGTCTGTTATGCATAGCAACGTGCTATATACATGCTACAAAGAAATAACAGACCGTAGAACACTGTGATCGATCAATCAGAATCAAGTATTCAACAAAGCCGTGTAATAAAATGTCCATAATGCCTGCCTAGGCCTAGTTTGGCACGCCCTCAAACAAAGCTAGTTGGAGCGGAGATGGAGCGGAGTCCGAAGAGTTTGGTTTGGTCGACCAATAACAACAGGGCGGGCCAGCTGTCAATCAGAGGGGGTTTCGAGGGTGAAAAGAGGTGCTGCAGCACAGCCGGTATGAGAAAAATAAAGTGTTTTTTTAACATTAAAGCATGTAAACATGTTCTAGTAGAAACCCGAAATACAAGCATGAATCTGAAAATAAGCATAATAGGTCCTCTTTAACCTATTTGAAGTTAGTGATGCAGTTAAAAACTGAAGTGTAATCCCATTGAAAGACATGTGTATCAATATGGAGGGCGAAGGGGTTTCGCAGGCGGAGGTGCTGTAACCTTTTTAAAACCAGCAACCCCAAACACTACTTCCTCCTCCCAAACACAGAGGAGTCCCGCGGAGTAATTAGCGTGCGTCAGATAAGTTGACAAGCTCGTTAACACGCCGCATCATCCGATACCGTCGCCTTTTGTTTGTGTAGGCTTCTGAGGGGAAGTTAGCAGTCTAATTAGCATAATTACGACTGCTGATTTATATGGCTGTAATTAGCGAGCACATTTCCGCATGTTGTGGCCTGATGGAGATACGCTGCTGCTGCAGAGGAGGAGGAGGCTGGAGAGGAGATTCCCTTACAGTACGTCAAAGAGGCCTGCACACACACACATACGCACACACTTTCTATTTCCACACGTTTTGACAACTAAACTAACTAAACAGAGAGGTAAAAACATGAATACATGAATATAATGAACACATACCGCCCAGAAACATACACACAAAGTTATTTCCCTTCTGGATAGTTGTGATAGATGTGTTATTTTTTCCTATTCTAAAATGGTGTGTTTGAATATTTCTGCATACTGGGGTCCCTAAACAGTCTTAGTATTGCATAAATTGGGTCTCACTGTAAAGCTGAGACTCTTGTGGATCCAGTGAGCCTAGTTGTATTCATGTGTGATGATGTTGGTCCCCATAGTAGCCATTTCATATAGCGAGATCATTTTTTTAAACTTGACCTCTCTGGATAAAATGACCTGTGGTGACCTCTAGGATAATCACAGCCTCATGAAACTTTACAACCACAAACTAGAGACCTAGAGCATTCAGAGGATGGATGGTTTTCTTACGTAGATTGACAATAACGGGGTTTCTGAGCAGTTTACACAACAGAAGTGCTCACCATCCAATCATCTTTTTGCAGAAATGTCCAAATTTTTGATACCAAATCACAGACTGTCTTTTTCTATGTTGTTCCTCAAGGTCTTGGTGTCTTAATGTGGTATTTTGGAGATTATTGATAATTTTTATCAATTCTCGAGTGGTAAAAAATGGTTAATTTAGCACCAAATCTGTGTTTCAAATGGTATCAACCCAAAAAAATTGCTGCAGCAACTTATGAGACATAAGTGAGCATGGAAATAACCATTACATACTTCTATCATAATGTTCTAAACCCTTATACATTTTCACAATTCATTTTAATTCATTCATTAATTCATGTTTATTTCAGATTTATCACTAGAAAAACTTGACACACAGTGCTGAGCTGCATCTCAAATTAATCTTCAGGTTCCCAGCTTTCAGATGATGTACACCACTTCTATGTGACATCTACTGTTGACCTGATATCTCCCCTTAAAGACCCCCTGTACCACCCTAAAAAAAAAGGGTCTATTGCGGGTCTCTGAGGGTTAACAGGTGAACGGGTTCAGTCCCACACACTCCCACCCTCTAAATAAACAAGCGCTCGCAGCCGATCGGGTGTGTTTGAGTGAGAGAACGAGAGTGAAAAGGCAACACAGAGGCATGACCCGTCTGACAAGTTGGCCTTAATTACAGCAGACGTTCACAGTGGGACAGTGAATTAGTGCAGTTACCTCTCATGACTACTGTACAACCCCGAGGTCAGTAGATTATCTCACACACACATACTGTACAGACACACAACGCGGGGTGCCGTCAGGCGATTTTAGCAGCTTCCTGACGTGACGTTTGGGGTGAAATTAGGGTCAGAGTTAATCTCCGTGCCAAACAAGTTACTGTTACAGTACCAAACAGCATCATTAGGAGACTGGGAAGGCGTTGTGATGGCTCAGCAAGTTCAAATATGTGTGGTCTTTTCATGCTGGTTATTAAATGTTGCTTGATCCCTCCTGGTCAGCCTCTCTCAATGACAGGGAGGTAATTTTTCTATTATAAAATGTAATTTTCTCATTAAAAGCAATGCATTGAAACCAGATGATGCATCTTGACTCAGCATGTGCAAGAAATAGACAAGTTCTTAGTTTGTGATCAATTCATTTAAAGCAGCTTGTACTAGTGACCTTTTGCCACAGGTTGATTATGTCTACTGTGAGCAGATTGGCCTGACAAAAAGTAGCCCAATCAGAGCCTTGTATCCGTCCAATCATCATAAAAGGAGTTTATATATTGGTCCTATCGCCTCCAGTCTACTGTTTTATTTGTATAATTAAAAAAACAAATTCAAAACTACAGTTACAATCGAGAAAAATGTTTAACAGAAATCAAATGAAATAAGCTTTTGCAAGTCTTTTATCACAGCTATGACAGAAACATAATTGGAAAAGGACAAAAAAGTTTTAACTTAGTTGTAAATAAAGTAAAATGACATTTGGGTTTGTTCACAATTTTTCACCCACACAGTTACATAAAAAAGTAGCACAATTGGGCGGAAAACAAGTTGGCAACAGTGGTTGTAAGCAGGGCTGTCAAAGTTTATGCGATAACAACGTGCCACAAAGGAAGTCAAATAATGCTCCAAAGTTACGCTAAATTTTGGCGAGGAAAAACTGGCATGGACATTTTCAAAAGGCGTCCCTGAACTGCACAATTTTTGGGGGCATTTCTCCACAAAAAATGACTGAAACGATTAATCGATTATCAAAACTATTGCTCAAACTATCTCAGCTCAATTAGAGGCTGATGAGCATTGGAAGATTTATGGTATATGCTTGGTTATCATATTTCCTTCCATTCAGTTTGATGTCTTCATCTCTTTGCACATCATTTACCCACAAATATTGACACAAAACAGCCATGACAGACAGCATTAGCAAACTAATGATCCTTATTCGAGGTGTTTACATGTGTGTGAGCTCATCTCCTTGTCATGTTAAAGCCCCGACTACACACACAAACAATCACACAGGTAGTAGTCGTGGAAGGGCCTGATTGATTTCCACACAAAAACACATACATGCCCACCTGCTGTCTAATGCGGGTCGATGGAGTGGGATGTGTGTATTTGTATGTGTGTGTGTGTGTGAATGTAAGTTCTGGATTGACTGCATTAATTAATGCAGTGCAGATGAGTCCCCTCGGAGCTGTCTAATTAGACATTAGCATGGAGATGTAATTACCTGAGAGGGCTCAACACGTTTCACTTAACCACTCTCCCTCCTGCATGACAGGCTGAGCAGGTAGGGCTCACATTGTGTGAGTGTTTATATACCGAACGTGTTAATGCTTTAGGTGTTTTTATGTACACATGCTCCTTCTTGCAGCAGCAGTAGAGTGTGAGGGCTTAATTGATTTGCTCCTAAGAAACTTGTTTCCTCCTCCGCTCCGATCTCTTTTTATTCTCGTCTCTTGCTTTTTTTTCCCCTCCACTGTACTGGAGCTGGTCATCCTTTTTGTTCCTCCCTCGCTCTCCATCTCTTTCTAGTCTGGGTCCTAAGTGCATTAGGCCTCTGTACGGAGCGACATGGGTTCGATTCTCGATCAATATCCACCACTCTACTGGCGAACAAAAAAAAAAAAGGACGCCTCTCTCTCTGCTCTTCAGACTCCAAAAGCCTCCCTTCCTCTTAGAAGAGAGGACAGAGCCCAGATCTGAGAGATTGTTTGCCAGCGTCGCCATGGCAACCATCTCTGCCAACCTTGACACTGCAGTTGCATTGTCTGGGATCCTGACATTAGATAAATAAATTACACAACCTTTGTCGCGCATACAAATGCAAATAATATGCCCTTTAATCTTAAAAATCTAAAAATGATAATGTATAAGAAATGCAATCTCAATCATCCCCCGCACACATTTGCCGTCCTCTTTGATAAAAAACAGACTGTTAGGCCGAGCCCAGAGGAGACTGTCAATACGATCCGTAAGACAACAGATTGTGAGAACCCCGTGAACTCCGATACAGCCCGCAACACACCTCTCAGAGCACCAGGAAGAAATCTATGGGCCGCTGCAAGCATTGTCTTCTTATCTGGAGATGGTTCTGTCCTGTTTCCAATAAGGATCGATAGCATTAGCATGTCTGACACAGACATGAGAGACACAAAGAGAGATGTTTACTGCAGCTGTAGACCTGGGCAGGGAACACCTTATTGTAAATATCAAGATCATGCCAGAAATATAGAAGGGATTTCTTCCAACTAATATGAAATACACCTTTCAAATGTAGTGCAGCGTTTAATCCTACATTGATTCATTCTGGCATAAAGAGAGATGCTTATGTAGCTGCTAGAAACCAACAGTTAGAGCTGACTAGTGGTAGCTGAGCTCCAGATGTCCACCAATACAAACCAGTACCCGGGTGTCTATACTCTCTGTATTTACTCTGTAAATATGTCAAAACGGACACAGACAGTGGCAACATGTATGGTCCTGTTTGTACTACATTGGGTGTCTGCTCACACAAGACATGTTCACACATGTTTACGTGAGGGTCTGCGCAGATCGACCGCGTGCAGCCCAAACTGAACTGTGTTTATATATTTCCAGCATTGTTATAGTTTCTCTAAAAATGCACTGCAAAGCTGTTAACAGTAACAATAAAATAGACCATGCATGCTGTATGTCTGAGATCATAAAGCATGTGGTCAAATCACAGACCATTGATCACAGTTCACATTGACTATTGAGGCAGCAGATGAAGCTTGACTGTAAGCAGGAAACTAGAATCACCGCCTCGCGGTTGTATGCCTCCGCCAATCAGTCGAGTTGCAGTTTACATCCATGTCTGTCCAAAATGTCATCACTTCATCAATTTATCCTATTAGACATTTGTGTGAAATTGTCATATTTAGAGTAGAAATTCTTGAGGTATGGCCAAAAATGTGTTTTATGAGGTCACAGTGACCTTGACTATTGACCTTTGACCACCAAAGTATTTTTAGACTTAATGTTACTTTAATGTTTCTGAGCACCAGAGTCCCTTTAAAAAAAACAACTTGTTTTACTACACCAGGGTGTGACAGTCTGCCCCGCGCTGTCCCGGTTCTGGTTCTCCTTCTCCCTTCCCTCCAGCGGGCCCAGCAATACGGCTTGGACCTCTAGCAGCATGGTGGCGGTGTTGGCTCCCAGGGAGGAGTTCTGCACCTCCCGCCGGAGCTCCGACTCCTCCGTTGGAGGCCTTCCGCTGGAGTCTGAAGGAGCTGCTGAATGTGCACGACTTCCTCTGATTTTGCGCAGAATCTGACCCGATGGCACCGATGACAAACATTAAGAATGACTATAAAGAAATAGCCAGTCCTCTTGTTGATAGTCTTGTTTACTTACGTAGGTCATATAGAGGCATCAGTATTAAATTGAGACTGTTTCAAAACCAGTTATAAGTTCCTCATAGTAACTTTAATATAAAAATGATAAGTAATAGTGCAGCTTTAAAATGTATCATCAGTATAAGTAGGCCTATATAAATTATGCAAATACATTTTCTAACTGTAACACTCTTTCTTTGTCATTACAGACTGAATATTCATTCACAGATGATCATTTGTTGTAGTTATAAAGTATGACAGCAATATAAAAACAGTCAGAGACTCTCTATTGTGTCTTTATGTGTACAACAATTGGCTTTTTCACAACTGTCCTTCAGCCAGTCGAGCCAAGATTAACTGAGTAAAAAGTTGTAATTCCACAGCGCTGAAGTTGAAATGTCGGTGCCTATAGCATGGCGGCTAAAAGAGAATGCTAATGGAATCATGAAGCAGCTTATCATGTGAATGAGAACAATAATGAGGAGACAAAGCAGAGACAAATCCATTGTAAGTGAGGTGGAATTATGTCGGCTCAGTGGATTATAAAAGGCCTTGATCCAGTGGGAGTTGAAAAACATGGCTTCTATTCTCACACGTTTCCACACACAATGCATTCATACACAAACCCATGCACATGCCCGTACTGTACAGTATGTCAGAAACACTCGAGCATTAGTGCACATTAATACAAAAACACATGCGCGCACATATGCATATTATACACACACAGAAGCAGGCGCGGAGACGTCAAACCTTGATATCTACTCATGCTGCCAGATAATTGAATTAATTCAGCTGAGGAACAACTTCACAGATTAGCGACTTAACTTTTCAATAATAAGAAAAAACTCAGCCACGCGAGATAATTGCATTTGTCTCAAATGAGGGCAGCCGTCGAAATGTATCATGCATTGCCGTGCGTCCACAGTTTAACCCACACGCTCGCATGCACACACACACACACACACAGACACAGACACCACCCCTGATTGGCTGAGAGATAACACATTTTTAGAGTTGGACAACACAGTAGAAATGTGGTGGAAACACGGCTTCAGTGTAGTTAGTGCACATTAGTTGTTCCTAACCCCAACTGTGTTTTAGGGACTTTTCAAAGGAACACATAATAAAGTCTTCTACAATGTGGCCAATAGTATGTGGTTACTATTGTCCACGTACACTTGTGTACTTTTACTTCGTGGCTGTTTTTATAGTTTAGCCGAGGCCCCTTAGTTCCAATTAAGTAGTACAGCATAGTCTGTTTTGGAACATAGTGTGCTTCCAACTTGTGGCAATAGTTTGGGGGAAGCCTTTTCCTGTTTCAACCAGGCAGCTACCTCCTGTTCTGAAAAGTGAAGCGGTGAAGTGGTTGCAAAAAGAAGTCTGATTGTATAGAAGTCTATGAGAAAATGAGTCTACTTCTCTCTTGATTTATTACCTCAGTAAACATTGTAAACATGAGTTTATGGTCTCAATCGCTAGTTTCAAGTCTTCTTCAATACAGCATGATGTTCATTTAGTAAATTATGGTGCCATTTAGAGTCAAATAGACCATAAAGCAGGGGATGCTTTAGGGTGGGCAACCTGGGAGTTGTCCGTGTTTTTGTCTTACCACTTTAACCCTTTCACTGTGTGTTTTCAGTTCATGAAAGTTAATTGTAACATTTTGGTTGCTTAAAAATGTCTTATTCAGCGTTTGGTTATACTTATCTCTACCCTCTTGTTTCATTTCTGTTGTAGATAACCAACATGGCGATGGCCAAAAACCAAGATGGCAACAGCCAAAATGCCGAACTCGAGGCTTCAAAACGGCAGTCCACACAAACCGTCTGGTGACGTCACGGTGACTATACATCCTCCCATTTCCCAAGCTCACATCTCCGAAGCAAGCTGATTTGATCAGCAGCATTCCCAAGCTGCTGATCAAATCATTACTTTAAGATTGCAACATTATCTGATAAGATCAAAATAAATCATCATGGTGATAACAGTTGTAGTGTGTAATCGGCTATGATAATATTTTAAAATGAGTGATCACAGAGAAAGTAGGTTTCAAAAGGTTGTCTAAGTAGGTTACGGACACAAAGCATCTGTTGTCTCATCTAAATGAGCAGCAGACAGTATTCAATATGCTTGTAAAACGCGAAACAAGTCTATTAGAAATGGGGCCCCTGAAGAACAGACGCTCTGCTTCTGAAACGTTTCCAGTGGACGCCGGAACTGCGACAGAGCCACGACTGAGCCAGAACACCACCAGCACGCGACACAGCAGGAGTCGATGGACATCAGGGTTATCGTCCAGCATCAGTGGGTGACCTCACTAATGCTTTTGCGAATGAATGGCCAACGCCAGCTTCTTGTAGAGAGCCTTCCCAGAAGGCTGTTGAAGCTACATATTGAAGCTCAACAGCTCAATGAGATGTTCAACAATCAACAAAAGGGTGCAATGTTCCACATACTGCAACAAAGACCAGACTTCTAGCCAGGAGACCGGTGTTTGAGATTGGCGTTTTGTTTTGTAAGTTGCGGTAGTGACGTGACAATTGTCCCTGGTGTTTTAGTGACGTTTCTGACGTGTTTTCCGTAGTTGTGCTACGTTGATTTCCGTACGTATTTTACCTTGTTTACGTACTTATTCTAAGCCAAACCATGACGTTTCTCCTTAACCTACAGTAAGTGTTTTTCCTTGCCTAACCCTAACTGTGGACGTTTGCATTGTGTACAAATGATACACAAAAAGGCTAAAATGCGTATTCATGACATGAGTAATGTCCGTGAGACCGGTTGCTTTTGTAGTGTACATTAAATTCCTTATGAAGTGAAAAAGACATCTAACCTTCATCTTACAGCTGAGCTGAGCCCTGAACATAAACCATTCTTGTGAGGTCACTTGGCTCTCACAAGAATAGCAATAATAACCCACTGTCGTCCAGTCATGAGCTGCTTCTAGCAGTGGACAGCCGCGTACAGGGAGGTGAGAAAGGTGCAATGTATATGTCATGGCCCCCCGACACTGAACTCTGAAACTGCAAAAACAAGCCATAAAAATTCCAGAGGGTGCATTGAAATCCTCAGTAGGCACCCCCCACCTCCCTCCATCCCTCTTTTCCTCCCTCTCTCAATACGCTGTCTCCCTCTCCTATTTCTGTCTATTGTCGGTACAAAGCATCCCATTCAGGCCCCGATGACTTCTCTTACGACGGGCAGCGGTAGGCTTAGCGAACAATGGCCGCGCGGAAACAAAAGCCAGTTTATTAGGCTGGACGGTGACAGAGAGACGGGCTGAGAGAGAGGGAGAGAGGAAGACAGAGAGAAAAAGAGTGGCACTCTGCGTTCCATTGTGGCTGGACTCACATCTGGTGGCCATGTGTGACCGGAGCAGCGGGGCTAATGATGGGCTTCCTGAGGCCAGCTCAATTAGGCCAGGCCTCACCGGACTCCCAGAGAGAGGCAGAAAGAGAGATGACTATCGACATGCTGCTTCACTACGTGCGTGTTTGTGCGTACGAGTCAATCTGCACTATGTACAATCGTCTCCCGCTTGCACGTGCACACACGTGTGTCCACGGATGTGTGTTTTGCGTGCACGCAAATTCCCACTGGCACACTCCTGAGCACTGTCCTTATTATTTAGCCCAAACAACGCCTCCCCTTAGCGCTCATGCACACGCACACACAGCCTCCTCCTGAGCGGGCTAAAACTAACTAACAAGCCGTAAAGCCATTAACGGTTAGGGCGCTGCTTTGATGGCCCAACACAAGATTTCCAACGCACTTAAAAGCTACACGGGGGGGTGGCGGGGGCAACAAAAAACAAAAAAAAAAAAACGACTAGAGCCTACGACTGTGTCCTCGGGCGTGTGTGTCCATGTCTGTGCGTGGTGTCTGGTGCTGTGTGTTACATGGTGTACAAGTGAGCGCCAAATCAGATGGGTTCCTGCGACAGCACCATCCCTTATTATTCCTGCATCGCAAACTGTTCACCCCAGAAGACACAGGCTGAAAAATACAAACCTAATAAACAGCAAAAGAAAAGCCGGTCTGTCTGTGATAATAAAGGGCTTTATTGGAGAAATTTGATGCCAATTCTTCTCCTGATCACGTGTCGCTAGTCAGATGTGTATAATTAGTATTGCACAAACAAGAGCTAGGGTCAGTTGAGGCTTTTGCTTTTAGTAAAGACGTTACAACACAAATATTAATGTTTCAGTCAGACACGTTTGTCCTGTATCAGTGCCTTGAAAACACATGGTAAAGTCATGGAGCCTTGTTTGGTCAAATCCTTATTATACTGTGTATTTTAAGCAACCTACTGTAGAGAACAACACTCCCAGAAGGGCAGAATGTAATTGATGAATCATCCAACAAAACACCACAAAATAAATTTAGCTAAGACGCAACAAGACGAGAAAGGAAATTTGATTTAGTATAATCATGGGACCTCGATGGGCATATTCACTAAAATATGTTTTTTTCTTTTTTTTTTGCAATGGATTTTGTTTTTGCACATTACAGATTTTGCAACTCACTGCGTGGATCATAATGATGACACATTGTCACAAGCGGGTAATCATGCGCTGTTTGCCTGTGTACAGGAAGGGTGCGCGTTACAAGCCTGTAATGCCACAAGCCCAGGCATTTACAAACTGTGAGGCGGGATTCCCTGGGGTGGGTGCGAGATAATTGAAGTGAAGTCGTGTGGGGAGAGATGCAAGGTAAAGATACTGAGTGAGGTGAAAGGGAAAGGTGCATGCCGATGTAGCTGCAGCAAAGGCGCACACGGCTCATGGAGGTAGGGATGCACCGATCTGACTTTTTTCAGTCCCGATAGCGATACCTACAGCAGACACTGTGAGCACTGTGAGAAGTTAAGTGTGGTAGTATAAAGACATCATCCTACTGTGTACTAGCACTGTCAGTAACTGTGTGTCTGAGAGTGAGCAGGAGAGTCTGAGAGCCGAGTTTGGTCAGAGGAGATGAACTGAGCACAGAAACACTCAATCTAACCTCTGCCCACATCTCTCTCTCTCTCTCTCTCTCTCTCTCTCTCTCTCTCTCTCTCTCTCTCTCTCTCTCTCTCTCCCCAAATCAATGGTAGTCAACTGGAGCGTTCGATCCCCATCCGTTTTCACTTGCTTCTTTTGTGCGGCTTTATAGATGGTTTCCGTGGTTACATGAGCTCC
>CAKAOI010040391.1:0-23963 GCA_916701655.1 Sebastiscus albofasciatus | reverse complement strand
TTATTAATTTTTTTTTATATTTTTTTTTGGTCATTTTTTCAGACTTTTTTTTCAGACTTTTTTTTCTGAAATTTTTCAGATCTTTTTTTCTGGCTTTTTTTCAGATCTTTTTTTTCAGACTTTTTTTTCTGACATTTTTCAGATCTTTTTTTTCAGACTTTTTTCAGATCTTTTTTTTCAGACATTTTCAGATCTTTTTTTTCAGACTTTTTTCAGATCTTTTTTTTCAGACTTTTTCAGACTTTTTTTTCAGACTTTTTTCAGATCTTTTTTCAGATATTTTTTTTCAGACATTTTCAGATCCTTTTTTTTTTTACTTTTTTTTCAGACATTTTTTTCAGACTTTTTTTGTCCGACATTTTTCAGATCTTTTTTTTCAGACTTTTTTTGTCCGACATTTTTAGATCTTTTTTTTCAGACTTTTTTGTCCGAAATTTTTTGTCCGAAATTTTTCAACTCTTTTTTTTCAGACTTTTTTTCCAGACTTTTTTTTCTGACATTTTTCAGATCTTTTTTTTCAGACTTTTTTTGTCCGAAATTTTTCAAATCTTTTTTATTTTAAGACTTTTTTTTAAGACATTTTTCAGATCTTTTTTTTTCAGACTTTTTTTCAGACTTTTTTTTCGGACATTTTCAGATCTTTTTTTTCAGATTTTTTTTTCAGACATTTTTCAGATCTATTTTTCAGATCTTTTTTAATTTCATATAAATTAGGTTTAGTGACCATGAATTCCAAAAGAAAAGTGTAAAACTTGTGGTAATGAGTTGGAATGAAGTTGGCCAAAAAGGTGTAATACAGAATTGGGTGATAATTTATAATGTATGCTTTAAAAACAGTCAAACCAGACCAGGTCAACTTTGACCCGGGAAGACAAAAGTTGCATGGTCAACGAGAAGACAACAGGAGGGTTAAGAAAGCTATTACATAACCATTCTAATCAATATAAGAGGAAGAGATTTAAAATGTCCTAGTCAAAAAGAAATGAAACAGCCTTCATGCGAACAAAAGATGGAACGTTTTACATAACATGTGCGTTTGTAATCATACGACACATACAGCCATCATCAGAGATCAAAACAATATTTTGAAAAATCTCTTCATAACCAAAAATGTCAGCAGCTCATGTCGGTAATAAATGTCTGCAGACGACGTGGTTTCGTGGTACAAACACGCAAACTCTCCATCTAAAAGCGTCTGTGCTTTAACGTGGAGCTGCAGCTCTTCCAGCCAAACGACATTAGTTCAGTGACTTCATGTGCTCTGCTGTGTGTAACTGTTCAGCCCATGTTTCACAGCGCTGTGAGTGAAGGCAGATCTGGGACCATTAGGAACAAAACATCCGTCGGTTTAATCAGCAGCTCGCTACAAAATTATACCTGCCTGTTTCTACTGAGGGACGTCAAACCTGGACAGGATACGTCCACTATCGGCACACTGAGCTCTGGACAGCGTTAACTTAACGGAGGACAAATGTGAGACGTTAACGGTGTTGACAGGTCCCGACTGTCTCAGTCACAGCTGGACGAACTGATGATGGAAGTCTGTGATGAAACACACGTTATTAAGGCGCATTTATCACAAGTGGCACAAAAACACACGTCCAGATGCTCACGGAGCTCATGGGAAGTGTCGCGGGGGAGGGGGGGATGAGCGCTGTCCCGACCCAGGAAATGACCTCATGGCGTCCAGTGAGAAACCTACGTTTTCCTTCCTCCACCCCGAAGCATTGAATCACTCTACATTTACATGTTCAGACCATCAACACAGTGTTTCCCACTGTCTGCATCTGACTGCACGCTTCACACAGCTTTTTAACAGTCAAATTCAAGCACTTTCAAGGTAAACCAAACATTTCCAGACTCTTGAGATTTCATTAGGTCACACATCTATACCTACCAATAAGAATGATAAAGGTGTAATTTGTCCCGCCCTCACAGGTGCAACAGGGCTAACAGGAGACTCAGCAGAGAGGTCTAATCAGACAGGTGAACTGAAAACAGCTGTGAGGCTGCTCAGAGGCTTTAAAGCCAGTGATGCTGGGTTAGTTAGCATCCCTTTGTTTATCTTTATCACACAAAAACACCACTTTAAATCTGGTGTTTACCAGAGATGAGCTCAGACGTTACTACGGAATAAGTCATTCAGCATGAAAAAAGCATAAAAAATGACTAATCAACTAAAGAAATCTTAGTTGACTAAGACCAAAATAAGTGAAATACTACTGTAGAACAGTGCCGTTTGGTCTTAACAGGCCTTTGTCACATGTGATACCAAAGGCCTTTGGTGCACGTGGTGATGCTTTGTCTGGTTAACAATGCCATTGCTTCATTAAATATAGAATAATGCATTCATGGCATGTAACAAAATCAAAAGGAAACATATATATGCATAGAAAAACAGTTACACTTGAGAGTTACGGTGTGAAATACTTCACTACAGACATAACTGTGTTTTGGGAGGCAGACAGAGCGTGTTTCTGAAACTAGAGGATGGATCCTTCAACAGCTGGATTTCAAGGCTGCTACGTCATCGAATCCCGCCGAAGGATTGTTCCAATGTCTCGGATCCTTCCAGTTTTACCAAGGACAGAGTCCTTCTTTCAGAGGATTTTGAAGGATGCATGTGTGAATCCTACGCGCTCCTAAAACACCCACAATCCCATCGGCACAATGCATCTCCTGTTCCACCGATTTGGAAACGGGGGAAATGTGCTTGTAAACTTTCAGTTCTTTCACCTCAGCAGTCTGGAAAAGTCTTGAGCCAATCCAGTTCATGAATCTGAACTCATTAGATCTACAAGGCCGAATTTAAAAGTTTGTTGCGACTTTTGTCGCTCAGCTTCAAACTCGTTCAGCGAGGTATTAACAGCACCAAGAGACCGGCAACGGCAGAGAGAGACGGCGTGGTAGCGCCGGGGCTTTATTTTATTTCGACCAAACCAGAGTTGGAGATTGTTGGAACAGTGGAAAGAAGTTAACCGAGACGGTTCTGATGAGTTTTATTTTGTTTCTGTTGAGTTTGAATGTCATTCGGTCAAATTGGCGTTTTGAGGAATGCAATATCAATATTCCTCCTAGAAACTGTGATTTACTGAATTGTTCTAAATATAGTTGAAAAAAAACAAACACATATCTATTTCCATTAACGAGCACGCTCTTTGGACTGTTCCAATGTGTGCTCTCCGATGACTAGGACGGAGTCTTGCCTGGTCTCTGAAGGACCCGTCCTACCAGAGAAGCATCCTTGACTTTGAGAAACACCCACACACGAAACCACTGACACACAGACAACAATACCTGAGTATAAAAAGATCAAGTTGTTCCAAACAGGAGCAGAGAAAAAGAAGGAGAACTTACCCGAGTGTGTGTGCGGATGTGCATCTTCAGGCCGTCGTTCTTGCTGAAGGCTTTGTCACAGTAGGGACACTGGTACGGACGCTCACCTGGGGAACGGAAACCAGTAGAGAGCATGAGACATCATCACTCACGTACCGTATGAAACTGATACGGTACCACATAAAGGGTTAAAGTGAAGACCATCTGTATATCGATGACTCCCCAATGGGTGAAGTCTTCTCTCCCGATATAGGTCATTTCATATCTCCATAACGATATATATCACGATAAAACATGTTGAACATAACAGTTTTAAGTGAAATTATGGAGAAAAAGAAATCAATATATATATATATATATATATATATATATATATATATATAAAATAGACATTTTTATATTGTTTTGATAGAAGATAAACGAAGAATCAAAAACCAGAGAAAAGTCTTGATGAAGTGAAGTAAATGGAGGGTCGCGTTTAACAGCAAAACTATATCAAAACATCTGTTTATAAACTCTCACACAACTGCTGCAGAATAATCCAAGTCTCATTTCTCCAGTCGGATGCTCACTACTTCCCAAACACATGCATCTTCACTGAAACCTCACTATTTAAAACACTTCAGACTCGCACGGACGAGTAGCGCTCCTGTGCAAGCGCGACTGCTAATGCGGAGGTGTTTTATATTCTCCGTTCACTGTGGAGGCACGAGAGAAAAATAAAGGTTTCTTCAAGAATTTAACACGTGGTGATGAACAAATGATCATTTAGTGGGTGGAGTATTCCTTTAAGACATAAAGATATGGATATTTCTGTATGTTACGATGTTTTAGATGAGTGTTGTTGTTGTCTCCGTCCTGTCCCGTCCTGAACCGCTCTAACACAGATCTGACCTGACTACTGACTACTGGTACACCAGATATCTTCCATCGGTTCCTGATGCACGCTGACTTTCCACTGCAGAGCAGCAGCTTATATTGGCTCCACTTCATGGCTCGCTATCTGAGCTCCAACTGGCCAACAGTTTAGGAGCACATCAGAGGGCGATGTGGCTAACCCCAGCTGGATCAAACGAAGCAGCGCGGCCAAACTCCTCCAGATCCTATCGGAGCGCGCGGCGATGATGACAAAGAGAGAAAGTGACGGGCTGTCAGTCAAACCGCTCCTCTGACACATGGATCTGTTTACTGCGAGCTGATCCACAGGCCAGATAGGAGCACCAGAGCTGATTACTGATCTATAGAAGGGATATGAGGTAACCTATAGAGCCGCACCGACACAGGAACATACTTCAAAAACTCTGGGTTTAATAATTACTTTATTTATGTCTTAGATTAATCAGCAAACTAAATCAGCTCCCTTCCTTTCATCTCCTTCCTCATCATATAAGACTCTTTTCTGAATTTATATATACTGTATGCCTGCCAGTGTACACAGTACAATCTAATGAAACACTGGTAAAACAGATACCTACAGCTGTGTTCACTCCTTCAGTACAACAATCTCATGTCTGATCTGCTCCGTATTAATCTCTCTTTAGTGACTCCAGTGTTGAACAGGCAAGCAAGTAATTTTATTGATGGGGGAGATGCTGTGCCCCTTTAAATAATAAGGTTAATTAGCTGTGTTTCTCTGGGATTCAGAATGCAAAGATGCTTATTAAATCAGAAAATCCATCTGGGGAGAATATGAGAGGAGTATTATTATCTCCCGACGCTATAAACACCACTGAGCTGAAGGAATGTTCCTCTTCTGTTCTTTACAGTAAGAGCCTTAGTGTTGTTGTTTTTATCGTGAGATTAATTTGCACGTCAATATATGTTTTCAAACTGTTTTTGTCATGAGTACTTAAACACCGAAGGTGGATATTACGCGGCAAAAAAAGTTAGATTTTCCTGAGCTTTGGCACAGCAAAAACAGACGACAACCAATCACGTTGTGCGGAACAGGTTGAGTTGTGACCATAGACTGTATATAAAAAGTAGACGTAGTCACCATGACGTCACCCAATAGTTTGTGGACTACGGTTTTGAAGCCTTGAGTTTGGCATCTTGGTTTTTTGCAACCAGAAATGACACGAGAGGGCGGAGCAACTGAACGCTGAATAAGACATTTTTAGTCGACCAAAAATGTTATAATTTGCTTTGATGAAGTGAAAACACACTGTGAAAGGGTTAAAGTTGTAAGATGAAAACACAGGCAACTCCCAGACCCTAAAGCATCCCCTGCTTTATGGTCTATCTGACTCTAAATGGGACCATCATTTACTAAATGAACATCATGCTGTATTGAAGAAGACTTGAAACTAGTGATTGAGACCATAAACTCATGTTTACAATGTTTACTGAGGTAATAAATCAAGTGAGGAGTAGGCTCATTTTCTCATAGACTTCTATACAACCAGACTTCTTTTAGCAACCAGAGGAGTCGCCCCCTGCTGGCTGTTAGAAAGAAAGCAAGTTTAAGGCACTTCAGCATTGGCTTCACTTCTCAGACCCCAGTAGCCCACTGGTCCGAACCAAGACAGCAAACTTCATCACTCCTTTCAATCTTGACAAAAGCAGCGCAGACCAGATCCACTCCTTCCATTCTTACCTTTCAAAATAAAAGTCCTAGACATATAATATTCGCAGTCAAGTATTTTGCATTTTCCGTGTTATTTCTTTGTTACACCCCCGGTGTGTAAAGGCCTTTAGGAAGGAAGGTTTGATTCAGGTACACACTAAATATTCTATATGATTTTGAGTTGATATTTTACATTGAAATGCTTTCATTTGAATATAGAGTGCTGCAGAGATGACATTCATATCCCACAAATCCTGTGTTTTTCATCAGAGAAGCTATGACAGCTGTCACGTAGCAGACATACGAGTCGGGGTCTGAACCCCCCACAAGAGGGCTTCAGAGGAGCACCAGGAGGAGCGCCGTGTGTGACACGAACCTAATAAAACCTCACGTCGGCGCTGAAAGGGTTAACGTGACATATGTGGACTGATTACTGAAACGTGTGCAGAGGGCAGCGCGCCATTCTGTGTCCCGAAATCCCCTTTTTCTGTGCAATTTCAGCCTCTGTAGGAGGCCTTTTGTTGACAAACAGGAAGATCTGAATCCCAGATGTGTTTTTGAGAAGGAAAGAGGAGAACAGAATCCTACGTCTCGTGTAGCATGTGTGGTATCGGGTTTAAGGCCCGCCGTTAGCCTCGGGGAGTCCTGGGGAAGGCATTAGTGCGCTAATTGCGGCGGAGCGCTAGTGTGCCAGTAGTGTACTTCTGCGGCTTGGATCACATCCCTCCCAGGAGCTGGCTATTGTCAGTTAATACACGGCAATAAGTGCACACCAATTCACCTACTTAACCTACACACTCGCCGCTTCTGGACATCTGGAAAATGCAAACGGAGAAAATGATGGTATTGGATATTGTAAAAGAGGTCGTTCATAAACGTGGTCTTTTTCCATGGGTTCAACCTGCTCTGAATGAAACGAGAGCAACTCGATCCTTTAGCGAAGCAGGAAATAAACAACTCCTAAGCAGTAACATTCTTGCAACCTCGGTGTGTGTTATTCGTGCGAGGGGCTCGGTGTCGGAGTGTTACTGTAACTAGAGACCCTCCACTTATTCTCCAGATTGAGGCAGATTGTTTGGGGATTACGAGGGGTGGCTGCAGCGCTGAGCCGGGGCTTTCTGTGTGTGGAGATGGTAACTGATTTAGCATGTGCTGAAACCGTACACCGTCTCTTTGACCCTGGTGTCTCCCCCCCCGGCCCCCCGCTGCGGCCCTCACACTCCATGTCTGCTAATCGATCCGTTTGGCACCCCCTCGCCGTGCATTGTATATGTGTGCGCGTGTCTGGTTAGCAGATGGTCGTGGCTATTGTCGTCTTCGCCCGCCGCGCGGTGTTCGTGTTACGGAGAGCGCTTTGTAGCTTCGGGGGCTCCGGTCTGAAACACATTAGTGCTGTCCGTCAGATATTAATTCCTGGCTTCCTCCAGTTGAGCCAGACGGTGGCCCTCCACTGTCCTCCTCTTCCTCCTCTCGGCCCCCGTGTCACATGCTCGACAGCAGGTAACGTGATATCAGCGCGTTGGAGATGATAGTGCATCGCTCTTTGATGGGCCGTGAGGAACGCCCGACAACTTTTACACTTGACCTTCCCATTACAGCCGGCGTCTCGTTGATTTCTCCACTTCCTCAAACAATCGCCCTGTGTGAAGGATTCAAACAGACTTCCCTATACCGCACATGCAGCAGATCCAAACTCCTGACACGCCTCTCAATCCTCCAAATTAAGCATCCGCACGGCACCCCAAAAAACAGAGTTCAAGCTGCGATAGCGAGGCGAGGTGCTCTTCATCAGCACGGGGACGGACAATACACTCAGTGCGAGATTGTAACCATGACAACAGTCGAGACAAACACAATCATCTGCACGTAAACAGGTTCAGTGATTCCAGAGTCCGACCAGATGTCCATCTGAAGGCCGTTGTTCTGTCGTGAGACCATGTTTGATTTTTAAAACATCAAAATATGGCTCTATGTATAATCACCATAACAAATAACAGCATGATCCAGACAATTAGTGTCCTTTGTCCAGTGCCAGCGGGACGGCTAGTGCCTGTTTAGAAAATGAAAAGTAGCTTCATGTGTGTTAGTTTCTCTTGTCCGTCACTGAAAAGGGAAACAAATATTGATTGTATTTTATCATTTCTGGTCTTCACTAAGAAACCAACACAAAGAACAAAGAACAGAGCAGTGGCCTCAGAGCATCTTTATTAGAGAAATGTACTGTAAAGTCATAGACTGTATATAAGAAGTGGACGTAGTCACCGTAACGTCACACATCGGTTTGTGGACTGTTGTTTTGAAGCCTTGAGTTTGGCATTTTGGCTGTAGCCATCTTGGTTTTTTTGCAACCAGAAGTGACACGAGAGTCGCACGGGGCCCCATCCCTCCCCGGCGGGGAGAGAGGGAGCAGCGAGCCCTTTGTCCACGGTGTGGCGAGGTCTAGTCGGGGAGCGCTGTAAAGCTGCAACCGCGAGCCACCTTCACCCCGAACCTTTCCAAGCCGACCTAGAGCCGGTGGCGGCGCACCGCCTCGTATGCGGGACTCTCCAGCCTGCCGTGTGTCGCTCACACCCTCCAGCTGGCTGTTAACGAGGGTCTTTTGGCACAGAGAAGTACTTGTATCGGTACTCGGTATCGGCGAGTACCCAAATGTAAGTACGAAACGTAAGTGGTATCGGTGCGTCCCTAGCCTAAATATTATTATTATTTTCATTGTGGTGAAACACTTTCGATATTTTGTCAGGATTTGGGACACACAGCTTGAAACCGAGATAATCCTGGACTTAGCGGGACGTCTGGTCACCGTATACTAGCCACCGGCTCAGACCTCTCCGTGTTCAGAGCCGTGTGCAGGCAGGAAACCCGGCTAGTAGTGGGCCAATCACACATCGCGTTAAATGGAACAACACTTTCAGTGATCGGCTGCGAGCAAAACCATACAAATAGTCTTTTTTCTAGATCTGGGCACAAAAAGGATCGTTTGACTGGAGAAGTTTCGATGTGACTTGTGCTGGTAATGGGTTATTTCAGTTGTAGCTTAAAGGTACCGATACCCAGCCTTACCTTTTATTGCCACTATGTGCACATTTTTCATAATTTCATTATCCTGATGTTGTAAGTGTTTGATTGTAGAATATAAGTGAAACTCGGTGCGGTCTCTGTGTTGTGAATCCGACACATGGTGGCTTTAATAAAGTCGATCTCAGACAGCTGTGTGGAGTTGACACATTGGCGTGTTGCTGAATTTTGTTTTGTTCTGTCTCGTGTTTTTGCTTGTTAAATCTACAAGAGAAACACGTTTTATTTGTTGGTTATGATGATGATGATGATGATGTATTCCCACTTCGACTACTGAACATGTGTGAACACACTGGAGACGTCGGTCTGTCTGAGCACGTGGAAAAAGTCTCAACATTGATTCATAACACAACATAAACACTACATTTTGAAGGGTTAAAACGCCAACACACACTGATGTGTTTGTAACAGCGATCGCCGTGCCCATACATGACATGTCCTATGATGTCAGTATATGACACCGAGGCGCTGGTTTCTGTCAGTGTTTCCCTTGGCACAAATAATTTTCATGGTTATTTACCACATCATGGCTCACACGGTGGGAAAGTCTCCTCTCACTGGGCTGTGATGTGGAGAAGGACACGTAACCGGGCCAGAACATGATAGAAACATCCATCATGACGACTGAGCTCCACAAACGTCTTCAAACATCCTGGTCCAACTTTTTGACAGCTCACATTTTATGGGTTGTCGGTGATCTCATAACGGCTGCTCTCTGCCGCCGTGGCACCAATTTGTTTGAGCTCAACAACACCATGTTTCAAACCAAATTAAATTATAACAAAAAATCCGAGCCAAAAACACAGCACGCATATTAACCAGCTACTTAACACTCTCCAGTTCATATTTTAAAATTTCTATTTCTCACATTTCTCCCATAATGCTCTGCAGTGTTTGATGGTAAAGTGATAGGGGAAAGAAATCTCCGAGGAATCGGCACAAAGTCTTCTGTGTTTAGAACGTAAATAATCAATGCTGACTTGTTTCTGTGAAGCAGGAAGACAAACAACACCAAGCTTTCCAGTCTGCTATCCAGAGAAGCCGTCAACTTAATTTATTTATTTATTTTCATTTTAGTTATTTATTTAGTTATTTTGGATTTCAAAATAAATATAAATTTAACTTTTATTTACCAATTTTAATATATATATATATATATATATATATATATACATATATATATATATATATATATATATACATATATATATTTAAATTGGTAAATAAAAGTTTAATTTATATTTATTTTTGAAATCGAAAATAGTGTTTCCACTAAAATTAAATAAATAACTAAAATGAAAGTGTAAAATAAAGTCAATACATTTACACAGACAATAAAAACAAAGTAAAAAAAAAATGTAAGCAGAATAAATCATTAAAAAAGCATAATATAAATAAAACAAAGTTTAACAAAAACAAGAATAAGCAATTGTTAGTTAAAGGGTCAGATAGACTTTCAAGGAATATAAAGAAATCTTTGGCATATTTTGATTTCATTAATTTCAGGGACTTAATATAGAGTTGAGTTTCATTATATTATATTATATATATACATATATATATATATAAATGTATATAATTTATTATAATTTATATATATAGTTTATTATAAATTATAAATATATATATATATATAAATTATTATAATTCATTTACATATATATATATAATATATATAATATATATATGTAAATATATATATATTATATATAATATATATATTTATTATTATTTTTTTAAAGATTTTTTTTATTAGAAGCTGTGGATTTAACCCTCAGCTGGTGTCCTCCTTTAAGAGCTCACTGACAGAACTCTTTAAAGTTGTTCTTCCATTAACGGGGTTGTTTTATGATTTCCACATCTATCTGATGAAGAGTTCCTCTCCACTGTTTGAGAACAAGATGTGGGGATCGTCTCTCTCTCAGTCTCTCAGGGAACGCCTCACCGAAGCTTATTTTTTCCTCTCACACACAAAAAAAAACGCAACAAACAAAAAAAAGCGCCTCCCCGCCTATAGAATGAGGGGACAGATTTACAGCCAGTCAGGGTCAAGGGTCATCCGGCTGGATGCTTTCTTGGAGTGGTCTTTTCTCTCTTTCCTCCTTTCTTTCTTTGAGGTGTCCCCTCGGCTCCCACCCCTCCCCCAGCATTCCTCTCTTTTGTTTATTCTATATAAATACAATCAGACTGGGCTAACTGGCCCACACTGGGATACATTCTCTCTCTCTCTCTCTCTCTCTCTCTGTTGGTTTGTCCTTCACATGTACGAAAACACACACACATATGCACACATGGATACAAAGGAGGCTGTTGACAAAGTGTGGTGGGACCGCCGGCCTGCCGCCACTCAAACATACACACACATTTAGACACACTGATCAACACCTGACGGGAAGGTCTGATTTAACTCCGGTCTGGAATCAGAAGAAGAAGAAACGGAGTGAATGAAGCGTCATTTAAACACCGACTATTAGAGGAGTGAAGCTTTCGGTGTATCATGATTTAATTTAGGGCTGCAACTAACGATTATATTCATGGTCGATTAGTTGTTTAGTCAATAAAATGTAGATAAGTGTTTCCTCAAAGGTCTTGTTTTGTCCACAACTCAAAGGTATTCAGTTTGCTGTCATAAAGGAGGAAAGAAACCAGAAAATATTCACATTTAAGAAGCTGGAAAGAGAATTTAGACTTTTCCTTTCTTAAAACAAATTCTAAAACTGATTAATCGATTATCAAAATTGTTGCTGATTACTACTACTACTTGCTTAATAGTTGACAACTACTACTGGCAGGCAGCCGACACACAGCCGACATACAGCCAACACGCAGCCGACACGCAGCCAACACGCGTCTAGTGTGAACACCACACTCCTGCATCGCGCAGCCACCACGCGACGCAGCCGCCATGCGTTCCTGACGTTGGTAGTGTGCCCACCACATAAGAAGTTAAGAATCTTGATTCTTTTCCTCCACCCCTACAGACTATATTAGGTAATTTATTTGCTAAATAGGGGCTCTGTTGGAGCTGGTGATGATGACATTACTCTGCCTGGATTATCAGAAGATCAGGACGTGTGAGGAGGATTGGTATGTTTCATAGGTAACTGATATTGTTGGATAAATCTACGGAGCTTAAGACAGAAGCCAGAGAGACAGATCAGTAAAATGATGTATTCAATCACAAAAAGCAACAACAACAGGACAATGAGAAGACAACATGAGAGAGAGAGATGAAGTTCAGTAGGAGTGAGGAGAGGAGGGAGACAGCCAGTAGTAGGCAGTGAGACAGAGAGAGAGAGAGAGAAAGAGAGAGAAAGAGTTTGGAGGCCAAGAAGTGTGTGTGTGGTCGTGCCAGGTCTCTGCACCAGTCTGTTGGTAAGGAGACGCACTGGAATGTGTAGCTTTCCAGTTTAAGGCAGTTTAATGAACATCCAGGGCTCTATTTCTGAGGCAGTGCAAGGACGGCAGCAGGCAGCGCTGCATCAGGTCGGAATCCTCTGATACCCCAAAACTAGAATGAATAACCCGCCGTCTATACGGGACAGACCTTTCATTACTCTCACACAAAACTCTCCCTGATGGGAAATGATTATTAATCTAAACCAGTATGAATATTATCAGGCTGTGGAATAACATATCGATTATGAATCATTCATCTGATCTATAGCTCCGAGACAGTTAACGTCACAACATGTGGCATACTGAGAAGGAAAAAAGGGGTGAAAACTAAACAGAGGAAGGAGGGGACGCTTTTATTTTGTAGCCAGCGAGGTAACGAAAACAAGTGTACCCAACAACACGGTGCAGGAAGAAGAGAAAATAGTCTTTATATCAGTTAAAGTGCGTTCTTCGTTTGACGAATTGAGGTCAAAGACTTCAGATGACGATATTCACAACTTCACAAATTCATTTTTATGAGAAAACGTTTTTATTCTTTTGATCGGTGGACCCTTACGGACTAAAGGAATATAAATAATCAAGGCATGGTCACATATTCGGCTTCAAACGCAGGGAGTCAGCACTTTTTTTCCCATCTCTCTTACCATGCCGGTAAATCTGAATGAATTAAACTCTAGTGCTCACGGTTTCTGTAAAATGAAGTGAACGATTGAATTGTGGAGAATCTGACCGATGTAACGATGTGTAGCGTGTCCATATTGACTAACCGGTGTCTAATTGAGACCTGCGTTTGATTGTCAAAAGGTGTAGCCTAATTGGGGCTCTGCTTTTAGCTGAGGTTTTACGGTATTAAAACGTGCCTTGGTACGTTGTCAGCCTGTGCAGTGAGCCACCTTCACCTTTGATATGTTCACCGATTCAAACAGCAGGGCGTGACTCTAAAGTGTCTCTGTGTAATGACGATACTCCACATCTTCCTCCTCTCTAGCAGCGGATGCTAACAGCAGCTGATGGAAGGCGTATTCAGCAGAGCGTCGACCCGCGGAGGACCACTGACCTGTATGGCTGCGGATGTGAACCCTCAGCGTGCCGTTGCTGGCGAACTTCTGTCCGCAGTACGGGCAGATCTTCTCCTTCTCCCCCGTGTGCGTCTGCCAGAGGAAACACACATGTGGTTGATGTTAAGAAAGACATTTGTAACGTTTCATCCTCACATCCTTCCTACGTTAACAAGTCACATGTGATCTGCTGCGATAGCTGGAATTCAATGTCAGGACATTATATGTATCAGACTCATCAAAAGTAGAGAATTAAACGTTATGTTCCATCAAACCAAACCACTCAGACAAACCTAATCTGATTTAGGTGTTTTCTGTTTGGTGAAAGCAACTCCAGAATCTAGATTCCACTTTAAATGCCCTCTTTAGAGCATTTAGTTCAACTGCACTGTCTGACTGAATACAATATTCAAAATCAAACATCATATTTTAGACTGGAGGATGGTTTTTACATTATATCATCTGTACCAGTGACATTATTCGCCTCAGAATAGATTTTATTGAGTGTGTTTGTGAGAGTCAAAATCTGCGTGCACATTCTGACAAGAGAAAAGGTCATGTAACGCATTACAAATCCAAGGTGCTAGCTGTTCAAACTGAGCAAAACTGGGGGGGTCACGAACACCAACCTGATTATTCTGGGGGGGTCGTGACTGGAAAAGGTTGAGAACCACTGTCTTATGCCTCAGTTATACTTTCCGCGAGGACATAAGTTTCTCAAAGCTCCTCAAAGTTCTCCCTTTTCTCCGCCTATCCGAGTCCACCTAGCTAGAAAATTTGGATGTGCACGGACGGGCGAAAACCTGCCGTGCGGATGCAGCAAGCGCAAGTTTTTTGGTATTAACATGCGTCCTCAGTGATCCGATCACAAGTGGACAGCTCTCTAAGTACGTCTTTTCACACCTGGCATTAGAATGGTTCTCCAGTGACCACTTGTGATCCGATCATACTTCCCCACTCTATATGCAAATAAACACGTAGTGAACACACGGCTGATACAGCAGACGCTGAGACGTAACACTACAGGAATGTCAGTCGTCATATTCGTGAATTCGGGCACATTTTTATAACATCAAAATAAAAGGTTATTGTACCGGCGGTCCCCGGGGACCTCCGCGCCGCTGGCACCGCTGCTTTTGCCAGACAACAGCGGCGTACAGAGCTCCAGAGAGCCGGAGAGGAGAGTGAGTGAGCAGCAAAAATACCGACACATCTCCGACAGTATGATAAGGCCGTTTCCCTGCTGCGAGGCAGACGAGTGCTCGCCTGTCTGTTCACATGAGGGGCGCAGTGAGACCAGCGGATCCCAGCAGGATGTCAGATGAGTAGGCGGTCCTTAATGTGGCCCAGGATGCATTCACTACACACTGCTAAAAGGATGTGGCCACATGTGGCCCAGACCACCTCTGAATGTGGTCTGAAAGATCCGATCCTCAATGTGTCCTCAATGCGTCTGGAGCCTGTTCACACCTGTTCTTAAAGCTGTCCACTTGTGGTCTGACCACTGAGGACGCATGTTAATACCAGGTCTGGACAGGGCCTCAGGTCTCTTTGGTCAACTGGTCATCTTTACGTCTTTATTTCATGCTGAATGACTGATTTCTGAGCTCATCTCTGGTGAACAGCAGATTTAAAGAGCTGCTTTTGTGTGATTCTTTGTGGAGAAACTCAGTTTCGCAGATCTGTCCATTAAATTAACTATCGATTATTCGACAAAAGGATTTCTTTGGTTCGAGGACAGCCCTGGAATAAACTAGAGTCTCCTCTGATGCACCACTAACTAACTAACTAACTAACTAACTAACTAACTAACTAACTAACTAGCTCGCGGTGGACTCAGTGAATGGAGATGTTCACATGTTCACATGACAGTGGATCCACTGAGCTGCCCTGAAGCTGGGATCAAAGAACAGACGATGCACATTTGCCAGGGTCCAAAACCCGCGGGACTAAAGGCCACGGTGCACATATGCATTCATCTCCTCCTCCTCTTCCTCCTTCGCCTCCTCCTCCTACTCTTCCTCTTCTTCCTCCTCCTCCTCTTCCTCTCCCTTCACCTCCCAGCAGTCCACAGTGTTGAGCTCTGCGTTCTCATACGGGCCGCACATGCAAACAGGGACGAAGACCATGTGGAAAGCATGTCCTGCGTCCTCTACCTTTCCTCCTCCTCCTCCCTCTCGCTCCCTCGCTCCCTTGCTCCTCTCCTCGTTGAGAAGGTCTGCTGTGAATTCCTCCTCGTGGCCTGTTATAGATTCCCCAGAATAACCGTTGAGTATGAAAGGCTGAAACTCAGAGCGACAGTTTCAACAGCGGTACAACAATACAGGAACACCTCCTCTCTGGGCCCCCATCCTCTCCTCCGTCACCCCACTGTGTCCCTCTGACACCTCGGGTGTTTCGTTACAAAGGCTCCCTCCACACCCACACATGCACACGCACACACACACACACACACACACACACACACACACATTAACAAACACACACACATGCACAAACAAATCCACATCTATAGGAGGACCACATGTGTCCCAGATGGAGCAGCGCTACATTATTTAGTTGGTTGTTTGTACAACAGAGAAAGTGAACGTCACAATCCCAATCATAACTGAGGGATTAATGGGAATTGTGGGTAATTATTCAAAGTTGTTTTATATATAATTGATCCTATAACTGTGTCTGTAACTTCTCCAAAATAACCCTGTAATTTTCCCTCCGGGGTGAGTTCTTCCAGAATAGCAGCAGACAGAGGTGAGACTATCTCGTACAATGAGCAACGCATACAATACATGCACATACATGCTGACGCACACGCCCTCTCATATAACACCGACCCAGGCTCGCCGAGGAGAAAGCATCGACTGTAACACAAGAGCGCTCCGTGAATAACTCCGGCCCGTTCCGCCACAAACGCACCGGAGTTCATTCACACACAAGCAACTGCTGCAGTAGCATGAAGGTAGAATAGACTATTCTGATAATCAATCAATTGTTTCATTTATCAATTAAAACCACCCAAAACATTCACTGGTTCCAGATTATTGCTGCTTCTCTCTCTCATAAATCTTTGTACATTTAATATATTCCTGTTTTTGTCGGGTAAAACAAACAATTTGAAAATGTCGTCTTTGCATTTTCTCACTATTTTTCAAACTATTTTTTTATTTCAAAGACTGAACGATTACGACAGCATATTGTAGTAAAAAAAAGAAAATTACGAACCAAGGGGAGGGTGGGTAATATTCTAATAAAAAAACGTCAAAGATTAAAGTCATAAATTTATGAGAAAAAACTTGGATATTCTCTGAGATTAAATCAGTAAATTTACAAGAAAAAAAAGATATTCTCTGATATTTAAGTGTTAAATAGACGAGAAAAAAACTCACAAATTTACGAGAAAAATCTTTTTCCTAACATTTCCGAGATGAAAGTCACAAATGTAGCTGCTGTCTGAATTTCGTTTCCCCTGAAGTAGTGTTGTTATGGTAAGGACGGACTCTGAGAGAGGAGTTTTCTTTCTTTTGTAAGACTTAAATTGATTAATTAGGAGACTCATTAGCTGCATCCCGACTCAAAAGCTTCCTAACTCTGTTAGAATAACGGCGGTACACTCAGACTGTGATCCTCAAAGACCTGGATCAGATGTTTGGCTTCCATGATGTTAAAGAAAGAGTTACTTATCTGACTCCTTGTAGTTTTTG
Organism: Sebastiscus albofasciatus; assembly: GCA_916701655.1. Taxonomy (NCBI): domain Eukaryota; kingdom Metazoa; phylum Chordata; class Actinopteri; order Perciformes; family Sebastidae; genus Sebastiscus; species Sebastiscus albofasciatus. The sequence continues at coordinate 6,825 of CAKAOI010040391.1, read as the reverse complement.
ATTTTCATCATATGTGCAACATCCGACACGGTGCGTCGCTCTACGGTCAGATTTGATACTAACAGAAGACGTCTGTGAGAAGTGTGTGGGATTCAGACCAACAGTTGACACGGGAGCATCAAGGTGTCCATTAAATAAGACCTCAACAACAGAACGGCCAAAAGCAGAGCTACATGGAAACGCGGCCGGCGAGTTGTCGTCTCCTCGGCAACCTGGCTTTGATCAAGGCCAGATCTCCCGGCAGCCTCCAGAACCCCGTGAGCAGCGAGACAGTTCAGCATGCCTGTCTTCAGCCCTACTGTTCTGAGACAACCTCCCAGGACATTTCCTTTTAGCCTTGTGCCAAGAAGCTGTTTGGTTTCAATCTTGATCCATAACCACACCGGACGTTGTCAGATTTAGGGCTCATAATCTGCAGCCAGATCTGTTTGGGGCTTTGAAACCCTGCGGAGCTAATGGACTAACTGCCATTTCTAATCAACATAGGAATTGATTTCCGAGCCTTCATGGGCAGCAACGGTCAAGATGGATGTCCCCGCCAGGTTTGACAGTCGGAGATGTTGGAGCGGTTAGCTGCATCGCTTTCATGAGAGCAGAGGAGTAAGGCGGGATGTGAAACAATGGAAACAGTTTGCTGTCAGTTCCTCCCTTTTAAAGGGACTGTACGTACGTTTTTACAAGTAGAAATGTGTTTTAATCTTTTTTTAATGCCAACGTATGAACAGGTTGTAACGTAACCTAGAGAATGAGACCTTACGTGACTTTCTGGGTTTCCACTATCAGCCTGTTGACCGCTTTTAGTGAAGAATGGGGCCCGTTGTTCTAGGAAAATCCAACGGATGTGACGTCCTACGGGGCTAAAGCCTGGTTTATGCTCGCCGTAGTGAAGCCGAGGGAGCACGCGCCAGAAAATTACATTATTACAGCTTTCGCGTGGTGTGCAAAGGCTCCGCAAGTTGTCGCGGTGGTTTGTCGTGCACCTCTGAATTTTTGTAACTATGCGCCGACTGCACGCGCTGCATTTTCATTTTAACATGTACGCCTTCGAGGGAAGACTGGCCGAGCAGGTTCACCTCTACAGACGTCTCTACAACTGTTCATGGAGAGACCACAGAGACAGCCACATGACCACAGGGACAGTCACATGACATTAAATACTTGGAGAGAAATAGGCAACACCTGGAGAAGGAAGAGGTTTTCTGCTGCAGGCTGTGAAAGAATCTGAGAGATCGTTTTGTAAAAGCTACAAAAAAAAGGTCTCATGTACAGAGTGGCGACCGGAGAGGAAGCACCGAGAGACGGAAAGTCATTTAGACTTGTAGGTAAGCGACAGTAATAATTACAGAACACAAATGCAATGTTTGGCGGTACGTACGTCAGTGTTTAGCGTTTACTACTGTTGCCAGGCAGCAGCTTTCTTTCATTTCCGGTGCCACTAGTTGACTTCTTGCTTATCTACAGAATGTTTTGTTCATACGCCTCCTGGCGTTTCGGAGCATGATGCAACGAACAACGCACTGAGCATAAACGCCTCTGTGCGATCCTCGTAATGCGCGTGCAACCATAGCTAACGTTCGGTTAGAAATGGAGTCCGCTAACGCCAACAAAAGACCAGCCCCAACCACAAATCAGACTCCAAAAGAAACTCCACAGAAGCACAAAATAATCTAGTGAAGCACTTCTTGCAAAACAGGAATGTGACCGACATTGGGGGGGAAACTAGTGTTGGGGGAGTGTGTGTGCACATGGGAAGTGAGTGATGAAGCAAGAGAGAGAGAGCGGCGGAGGTGAAGACAGTCAGTTTACCTTTGAGAATATTCAGTTTCAGTTTGTGCAGACATAAATGCTGATGTTATGGTTTTAGCTGCTAATGTTGCTAACGTTAATAAACATGATGCCTGTCAATCACGTCTCACGTCTCGTGTGTGTCGGTAGTGCGAGCACAAGCACGAGCAACAGGATGCTGACTGGCGTTGACTTAACGGCCACAGGCATCACTGTTAACAAGCAATTAGAGTCCCTTTAAATTACGTGTGACAGCAGATCGATGATGGAAAAATGTATATTCTTAGCAACTATGTGAAGTTACGTGCAAGATGAAAAGGTTTCATAAGTTATTTTATGTCTGAACTGTGTGCATCTCAAATGAACGCAGCACAAATGCAGCTTGAACTCAATTTTTTGGGGACAAAGTGACATCGCTGGCAGACATGCAATCACTGCCTGTGATTGAGGTCGTCTGGCTCTGCGGCTCTTTTCATTCACCTTCTTGTGGCTCTTGAGGACCGACGGCGTGACAAAGGCCTTCTCACACAGGTCGCACTTATACTTCTTATGGCCGTCGTGCACCACCTGGATGTGGACGTTGAGCGTGTCCTTCCTCTTGAAGGTGGCGTCGCACTGGTCACACTTGAATGTCCTCTCACCTGCAGGAGCAACGAAGGAACATTTCTTTTTTTGTAAGAGCCATTTCAAAGTTATCTATTGTTGTGCCTCTAAACACACAGTCATCACGCACAGCGAGAGAGGACCCAATTTCACCGGGCCGATAATAGTGCGGGCAGGAAAACACAAAGACGGGTGTTTTCATCGCACCAGACAAACCCCGAACAATGGTCTTTAGAAAGGTCTGGTTCTGGAGGGGTTTTAACAGAAGTCCTCCTTTATTGTGCATCTGTAGCTGAACACATCCCAGGGGACGCAGTAAACCAAACCGCTCTGCCATATGTTTCATCTGAACGTCAAATGTGGGCTTTTTTTACGGTGCAAAAAACATGCCATATTGTATTAATCATTCCACTGACAAGCACTAAAACACCAGACAGACATCTCAGCTGTTCACTGTGTTTTCCTTCACGCCTCTGCTCTCCGGCTCCACACAACAGCCTCTATTGTTGGAGAGTAGTTGTTCCCATTATATGGAGATCATTCAATTTCCACAGAGCAGTCTTGGTGTGTGTGTGTGTGTGTGTGTGTGTGCGTGTTACAAGCTCATTCTCCTGTTACCAAGGCTGATGATGGTCAGCTCAGTAAAGTGGAACACCAGTGAAAGCTAGATGTCCATCGTGTTTTTAATCAAATCCAAACATTCGCTTGATGATGATTAATGTCAACGACGCCCTCGCAGAAAGATTTCATTATTACTTGCAGCACGACTTCAACCATGCATGCTCACACAGAGTTATTGATACACTCAGGACTGTTGTCAAGGTCTGAAAACGCCTAACATAACCCTACATAGATGTTTCATTAGGCAAGAACCACACTTACTAACAAGAGAACTTGTCGCATTCATCAGTTTTCTTGTATGAGTGGTCCAGACCTGTCGTACGAGTCGTGAGCAGGTGGTCCGCCTTTCTCAACAGGGCGAAGAAGAACTATTGTTTGACTGCGTTCTGACGTAGGTTACGAAAGTAAGGTTATGAGTAATGTGAACGCTAGCACTAGTTGAGTTAACATTTGAAAGTTTAGAAATAACTGAAAATGGGGTTGTATGTATACTAACTGACTGTTTTTGTGAATGGAGTCTGGTGGCTTTGAAGAGTTCCCTGTCAGAAAGGGCTGTGTGACGGCGAGGTAAAGAGTCGAAGAGGAAGTAGAGGTTGCGAACCGGAAACAAAACAATCGTTCTGTCATATCAGCTAGTATCAGCCATGTTTCATGTTGTCTGGAGACGAAGACGATGTGAATGTATATCTGAGAAGATGCCGACAGCAGAAACAGAAACATAACCCATTATATAGGATTTAGGATTAGAAATATGAAAACGTTCTCTCATGAGGCTCATTGAGTTCAGACAATAAATGTGATTTCATCTGAAAATGCAAAAACATCTGCTTCACTCTCTGGTTGTGAGACTGTTGCTAGAAAGCTGACGTGACATTATGTCCCATTTCTTCCCTGTCTGTTCCCTCTCACCTGCAGTGAAATGACACACTGGATGCTCCCGCCCCACATACTGTCTAGAACCCGATACTGGTCCTGGTATTATATGGCCGGCCTCCTGAGACAGCGGCAGGAAATGCCTTGAGCTTTACAATCTCTTTGTTATCTGGCCGAGTCGGAGGAGCAGCGCTGCATCCTGCCAAGGCTCGGCTGTCTCTGCTGCTGCAGACCTGAACGCTCTCTAACGTCTCCGTGGTGAGACGTTTGATGGACTTATGATGCCCAGTATTAACGGAAATATCCACAGGGTCGAGGAGGAACTTCTTCTGAGAGATACAGTATGAAGAAGGTTATCATTTTAGAGAGCTTGATCAAATAAAATATATCTAATATCTATTCCAACGTCATATCTCCTCAAAACACTCTTCATATTCGACAGGACTCATTCAGTTATTGCACTTAATGTATACAACAAGGCTCCCACTCTGTTTTTAAGATGCTAACTAAACCAGTTTAACGTTATTCAACCGTTTGAAGGAAGCAACCTCATGCAACGTGTCATCCAACCTTCAGGCACGACCATATGACGTGACATAACCGAAGAGCAAAATACTCTCGTCCATAAACTTTAATATGATGAAACATAACGACACTGGTAGATAGATGGATAGCCTAGGAGTTCATTCTCAGTTAAAGGAAAATAGGAAAAAGATGAAATCATTTTCCAAGAAAACACAAGATTTTCCAGGACATTTTTTCATGTGTTTTATGATCATGATTATTATTTTTAAGAATTTCAATTTTATAAATAAATATTTTCCACTCACATGCTTATTATTATTATTATTATATTATGATTATTATTATTATTTTGTCTGTGTTTGACTGTTTCTTCTTGCTTTTATTTTATTTTATTTATTTTTCTAGTATTTTCTTTCTTTTTTTCTTTCCCCTCACATAAAAATATTGCCTTGTATTTATTATTATTATTATTGTTATTATTATTATTATTATTATTATTGTTATTATTTTGTTTCTCCTTGTTTTTCTTTTATTCTATTTTTTTTCTTGTATTTTCTTTTTTTTTTCTTTTATTATTTTTCTTTTCCAACTGTCAAATGTTTTCCAGGATGCGTGGAACCCTGATTAACAACGTGATTTGATATTTCTAACTTGAAATTTAAAATATGAAAAACCTACATCCAAAAAAGAGAAACTTTCTTGATACTCCCTTTTAAAGTTACGGGTAGTGCTGCAACTGCAAGACACAACACATGGTTGACTTTATGTGTGCATTGTGTGCATTGGGAGGTCACAACGACACACAGGGGCTCTGACTCTCATACTTACTGTTGTGGATGAGTAAGTGGCGCTGCAGAGAGAAGGGGGTGCGGAACAGAGCTTTGCACTCCTCACACTGGAAGGGTCTCTCCTCCGAGTGGGTCTGCAGAGAGACAGAGAGCAGCATCAGCATGTTTCTAATGTGTCCACGGAGATGCGCCGCCCTCCTGCCCTCAGCGTGCACGTTGATGAAGCCTCTTAAAAATGGATGTGAGGGGATCACGCTGAAGGCTCCGCAGCCGATTTGGTTTGTTGACTTGATGAGGACAAGCAGCTTGAGGGGCTTTAAGTTCAAAGTGCTTCTGTTTTTCCACCCCCCCTCCCGATGCCCGACCTATCTGTCTGAGTGACACCTCAATCCCAAAAGTAAACACGGGGGAGCTCAGGGCCAGAGACCTCACAGACACCAGATACCAGCCACCAACGAGACCCTGATGGATCACAGCCTCACTAATAACTGCAGCTTTGAAGTGACTCTCAATCAATGATCCATCCTCAGCAATCAGCCGGATAGAACAGCTTCATAATGAAAGTAATGAATGATTGCAGCACATCTGCTCACCTTCTTGTGGTTCTTGTAGACGTTGCGGTGGGCGAACTCTTTCCCACACAGCTTACACTTGTACGGCTTGTCCTCGCTGTGGATGATCTTGTGAGCCGTCACCTGGTCCAGACGTTTGAACGAGCGGCTGCAGATCTCGCAGGTATACGGTCGCTTCTCTGATCGCCGGGAGATTGAGACAGATGCATTGTGGTAAACAGACATGACACTTAAGGAGTGATGTATTTAATCTCATAAGTTGTTGGGGTTGATACCATTTGTTACACAGATTTGGTGCTAAATTTAAAAAAATGTTACCACTTAAGAACTGATCAAATTGATCAATAATCCCTCCAAAATACCACATTAAGACACCAAGACCTTGAGGAACACCAGAGAAAAAGACATGCTGTGATTTGGGATCAAAAACTTTAGACATTTTGGAGATTTCTGCAAGAATTGGCATTTTTTTTTCGGCTATTGGATGGCGAGCACTTGTGTTGAGTAAACTGCTCAGAAACCCCCTTATAGTCAATCTAGCTAGGAAAGCCATCCATCCTCTGAATGCTCTAGGTCTCTAGTCTGATCCATCCATCCTCTGAATGCTCTAGGTCTCTAGTTTGATCCATCCATCCTCTGAATGCTCTAGGTCTCTAGTCTGATCCATCCATCCTCTGAATGCTCTAGGTCTCTAGTCTGATCCATCCATCCTCTGAATGCTCTAGGTCTCTAGTTTGATCCATCCATCCTCTGAATGCTCTAGGTCTCTAGTCTGATCCATCCATCCTCTGAATGCTCTAGGTCTCTAGTCTGATCCATCCATCCTCTGAATGCTCTAGGTCTCTAGTCTGATCCATCCATCCTCTGAATGCTCTAGGTCTCTAGTCTGATCCATCCATCCTCTGAATGCTCTAGGTCTCTAGTCTGATCCATCCATCCTCTGAATGCTCTAGGTCTCTAGTTTGATCCATCCATCCTCTGAATGCTCTAGGTCTCTAGTTTGTGGCTGTAAAGTTTCATGAGGCTGTGATTATCCTAGAGGTCACCACAGGTCATTT
>CAKAOI010040390.1:30679-92735 GCA_916701655.1 Sebastiscus albofasciatus | reverse complement strand
TTTTTTAATTAAACGTAATCAACAAAATATAAACAATCAGGACTAAAGATGATGTAGCTCTCAGCATCGTCCTTGGTGAAGTCATGACGAATATTCATGGAGTCGTTGCTTTTCATGGACAAACAAGATGAGGTAGGCAAGTTTGATTTCTCAACATTAACCGAGCTGATAAAGACAGACAGTAGGTTTTATTCTCTTTAAATAATATGTAGAGACAAATGGGTGTCTGCATCAATATTCATGGCAATGTAGTCTGATGTCAATTATTGTCAAGATATGTATTGTGGTAGCTATGCTAAGCCTACCTATCAGCCACTTCTTTAGTGAAGTGATGACGAATCTCCATGGAGACGTTACTTTTCATGGACAAACAGGATGACACTGGCAAGTAAGATTTTTCAAAATGGATTGAACTGCAAAGAAAAAGGAAAAAAACACTTCCCAATGAACATACAGCACAGAGAGTCAAATTAATGTGTCATTAGGTTTCATTCTCTTGGAACCATCATATCTATATCAGTTTATGATCTTCAGTCGACATGATATTTTACTTTTATACCGACATTTCAATCCCTAGAGCTACATTTCTACCTTCAAGTTGTCGGTTAGAGAGAATATTTAACTACATCAAAATTGACCAAAGTGCAGACAGTGATACATTTTTTAAATTAAATGTAAATTGACAGAATATAAACAATCAGGACTAAAGATGATGTACCTCTCATTATCTTCCCTGGTGAAGTCATGACGAATATTCATGGAGTCGTCACTTTTCATTGACAAACAAGATGAGGCAGGCAAGTTTGATTTCTCAAAATTAACCGGGCTGATAAAGACAGACAATGTTTTATTATCATTACACAATATGTAGAGACAAATAGGTGTCTGCATCAATATCCATGTTAATGTAGTCTGTTGTAAATTATTGTCAAAATATGTATTGTGGTAGCTATGCTAAGCCTACCGGTCAGCCACTTCTTTAGTGAAGTCATGATGAATCTTCATCGAGACGTCACTTTTCATGGACAAACAGGATGACGCAGGCAACTGTGGCCCATCAGGATACGTTTCGGTCTCCTCGGCAGCGTCCATTTTTGAAGGTAATATCTATTTTGTTTCTTATAGAGAAAAGTTATATTTTGTTCAGTCGTTCAGTTCTGTTTACATTTTGATTTTGCTCAATATGTAGAAACATTTTTGTTTTCTCTTTAACACAATATTTATAGTACCAACAATCAGCTGTATTACTTCCTAACTTCCTCTTAAGTCCTAACATTAGCATAAAATGTTCCCAAATAGCTGCAACGACCATGTAAATATTCAAAAATCAACTCACCCATTCACAAAACAGGACAATCAACGTTCTACATCTGGAAACGGGAGATGGATGGATACAGAACTTGATGATTAAAATCATTATTAGAACAGAAAAAAAACTTTTATGTTGACAAGAATTATACTAAATAAAAACACTAAGGTCAAACTGAACATTTGTGCAGCCAACTCTGTTTATTTGGCTGCACAGTTAAATAATACTAGCAGCAGAGAAGGAGCCTGTAGCTGCAAGATGGTGTAAATATTGTGAAAGAGTTAGGTAACAGTTACTTCCCCACACACACAGCTTCCTATAACCTCTACTGCATTTTTGCCACCCCGAGTCAACTTTGCAAAGTCAAATCCGGTTTTAACTGCAAAAGGAGGGTTAACCTTGTTGCACATCAATAGAACATAACAGAAATGCAAACAGATACCCATGACATCATGATATTTTAGTTAAGATCTTAGCAGAGCCGTTACATCGTTGGAGACGCCTGATAGTTTCAGTTTAGTTTCATTTTGTTTTCTCATTAATGTTGGTTTGTGCAGTTTTATGTAGACAATAAATTTCGTTCACATGGAGTTAGTATAATCTAATCTGCTCGCCGGTTTAGCCTATTCAAAAGAAAATGCACTTAAAGCATGTTGTATTCTAGTTTTAGTCAACTTCAAACAACTACGCAGCAAATAAAAAACATTTCGCCTCTCTATTAATTATTATAACCACACCGGTTAGTTAGTTGATCTACACAGTGAACTGGTTCAAAACTAATTTCCATCCAGATTAATTAACATTAACATGTTATATTTCTTTATGCAAAAAAAGGAAAATGAGCGTTACCTGTGGTTCCAAGGCGGTGCGCTTTCTTCCTTGAATTGAAGTGATACTGTAGGCTCGTTAGAGATGAAGTGCGCTTCGCCTACAGCAGCAGCAGCAGCAGGAGGAGGCGGAGCATGGTGGGTGGTGACAGAAAGCTGCGGTCCAGTCGGACAGGTTCTAGCAGCCTTCGCGGAATTTGACAGGAAGTCACAGAAAAAAGTGACTTCCTGTTAGATCCGATCTGTAGGCCACTTGTAGTTTTCAGACCACGCTGGGATTTATTTCTATTATATATATTATTATATATTGGATTCTATCCTTTATTATTTTTTTATGTCTGCCTTTGTAAAGCACATAATTAGCACTCGTTTTGATAAGTGTTATATATAGATAATATTCATTATTATAATTATTGTTATTATCAACCACACAAGATGTCTTTGTTAACAAGTGAAACCTTCACTGAACGACATGAGACTAATACAATCTAGTGTTCAATATTACTATTACACAGGAAGTTGTGACTTTCCACTACACGTGGTGTTTGCTGTCAAAACTGAGAGCCAATCAGCTCTTTGATCAGCTGCAGCATTCAGCCGGTTCATAAGACGGTCCTTCGGCTTTAAAAATGTAGACTATATCAGACTATATTATGCACAAATTGGTTTGCAACCCTCGCAGAAAATTATTTTTTGAGATGAAAATGCTAAAAAAAAATAAAAAATTAAATAATAAAAAAACATATGGCAAATTATTATAATATATAATATACACATTTAATCAGAATAGCTACACTATCTGAATGCATGTAGGACTGGTTTCAATATTCAAGATGTTTTTACTGAATGCAATATTTACAATATTTACAGTGCATTCAGGTCCCTTCATTTTTCAAGTTATATGTTGAAATCATTTAAATTATTTTTTTTTCTGTTTCAGTCTACACTCAGTAGGCTACCCCATAATGATAAAGCCAAAACAGGATTTTAGAAGTTTTTATGCTAAAGTTACCTCATAATGATAAAGCCAAAACAGGATTTTTTTATTCGTTTTTTGAAAATTTATCCCATAATAATAAAACCAAAACAATATTTTAGACGTTTTTATGCAAATTTACCCCATAATGATAAAGCCAAAACAATATTTTAGAGGTTTTTAATGCAAATTGACCATAAAATAATAAAGCCAAAATAGGATTTTAGAAGTTTTATGCAAATTGACCCCATAATGATAAAGCCTTGACAGGATTTTAGACTTTCTTTTGTAAATTTACTAAAGAAAAAAAATTAAATATCACCTAAGTATATGTATAGCATTAAGTATTCAGACCCTTGACTCAGTAGTCTACTTGGTTGAAGCACGTTTGTCAGAGATTACAGCCTCGGCTCTTGGATCTGGATTTGGGTTTTTTCTGCTGCAGATCCTCTCAGGCTCGGTCTGGTTGGTTTGGGGACCGTAGGTGGAAAGACATTTCAGGCCTCTGCAGAGATGTTGGATTAGGTTAAAGAACAGGTTCTGGCTGGGTCACTCAAAAACCCTACAAGCCACTCCTGCGCTGTCTTGGCTGTGTGCATATTTCCTCCAGACATGACGCTTAGAATCGAGGCAGAATAGTTCAATGTTGGTTTCATCAGACCAGAGAATCTTGTTTCTCAGTCTGGGAGTCCTTTTTTTTTTGCAAACTTGTGTTTCTTTCACTGAGGAGAGGCTTCCGTCTGGCCTCTCTGCAGTTCAGTTCCCATCAGGTTCTTTCTCCTACCATGAAGGCCCTACTCCTTTGAGGCGGTAGGCCAGCTTCAGGTAGAGTCCTGGTTGTTGTTCCAAACTTCTTATGGAGGCCACTGTGCTATTGGGAACCTGAATGTAGCATTTATTTTCCCCAGATCTTATTATTTTTAACAACAATCCAGTCTCAGAGCTCTGCAGCCAGGCGGTTGTGTTTCAGCTGTGAGACCTTCCACAGACAGGTGACCAATCAACTGATTTCACCAGGTGGACTCCAATCCCCCTAGCACAGCGGCTAAATGTGACGTTTCAGGGTATTTTTATGATAAATTTGCAAACATTTCTAAAATCCTGTTTCCCCTTTGTCATGATGGGGTATTGAGAGTAAATTGATGAGGGAGCTTTTAGCATAAGGCTGCAATATGAGTGAAGAGGTCTGAGTACTTTCATTCTGAGTGTTCTGTATTTGCCTTGAAATCCCCTCTGATGTTCTCATTGTGCCTGTTTTACTGCACTGGTACTGTTGCATCAGCATATGAATATCCATATGCAGTTTCCATGTAAAATATCCCACCATCTTGTTGACTAAAACCGTCCTAACATGCATGTGAAAAACCAAATTAACGACCTCACTAGAGATGGGATCCAAAGAAAGCTTCAATGCATTTTGGATGATTTTTAATTTAGTTTAATTTGTACTTTCTGGGTAGTTTACGTTCCCCCCGCTGGACACAATGAGAATTACTGAATTACTGAAGTCTTAGTCACAAAAGTCCGATTGATTACATGAACTGTCTTGCCCTTATTACCAGTGTCAAAGCCGACTTCAGACACTGTAAAGGTTTGAATACCTTTTTGGCCAAATCATCTGCATTTACCTCCTGGGTCAGAGAGCTTTCCTGCACAAAGTGAATTTTCTTTTCTGTATGCACAAGGATTCATAGTGCAGAATTTAAAAACAGTCTTATATATAAAAACACACCTCCTTTGTCTGAGGGCAACTGTAATGTTAAGAACAGCAAATGTTAAACTGACACTTTCTTTTATTGGTTTTCAAAAAAAAAAATTCACAAAATTTACAATGCGTATACCAATCATGCTGAACGGCAAGCAACCCCATCATCATGTATAATAATTCATGGCAAATGCAGTGACTTTTAAAATGTTCAAACGAAATAAAAATGAGACTAATTGCCATCTCAATTTGATGAACCAAGAGCTGCACACTTAATTCTTTGACCACATGCACTCCAGGATGTTGGCCAATGACGAGTGCTTGTGCAGAGGACCCGTTTCTATACAGTAAAAAGGACTGAAATTAAACAAATAACGTCAAAATGTACAAATTTGAGATTACAAAAACTAATTCCTCCAATCGCACAGCCCCTCAGCCCTACGCTGACTTCACGAAAGCCGCTTTGCTGCCGTGTTTCCGTTCTTTATCCCGACTATCTGAGCTTGGCTCTGGCCGGTCTGAGGTCTGGTCCTTTGGGTTGGGATCGCTGTCTTCGTCCTGGGCGTCTGTGGGTTCCTCTTCACTGGTGGACTCCTCCGGATCTGTTGCTTTTGTCTCACTGTCCACTGGTGGGGAGGGCAACAACTCTGGCTCCGGGTCAGGCTGTGAGTAAGAGAATAATTTATTAGGAATGTCAATCGCTTAAAATATTCATTTTATTATATTTATATTTATATATATTTATATACATATATATATATATATATATATATATATATATTATTATATTTAATTTATTACTAATCGCATATTTTTTATCTGTTCAAAATGTATCTTAAAGGGAGATCTGTCAAGTATTTGTGGGTACCCATTTACATTCACATATCTTGAGGTCAGAGGTCAAGGGACACGTTATTATCATGTTAACTTTGACAGCCCTTTTATTTTTTATACATATATATACACTTATACTTCCGTCTGTCTGACAACAGGATATCTTAAGAGCCTAGAGGAGATGTCCCTGGATTTTGGTGAATATTTCAGCCTTGGGCTAAAGGACAACCTGTTACATTTTGGTAGTGATCCTGATGGATTTGACTATGAAATCAAAGAGAGAGTAATGTCATGACACCTTGGTCGTTTTTTCAGTGTTGGCAGAAGTTTGCCGCTTTGTTTGACTATTACTTGCATCAGAAACAATGACAGTATATGTGTGCTTTGTGCCAGCCACACCCTGCTCCGCTGTGCAAACAGTTTAAGACAAAGGGATGGTTCGGGTGTTTTGAAGTTTGGTTGCATGAGGTACTGATCCATAGTCAGTGTATTACCTACAGTAGATGATGGTCGGCACGCCCCACCAGGGATGATGGATTATGATTAAATTACACTATTTCACAAGAAAACTACAGCAAAATCAAGTCAGGTAAGTAACCAACAGTGAGCAGTCTATGCACCCCTCAATGGTAAATCTATTGAACTTGTTCTATATTTCTGGCAAGATAAATTGAAGATCTGATTTTAAAAGTATTTTAAAAATCTGTCTGTCCCCTCTTCTGGTTCTGGATGACCCCCTCACCTCATTGAAACCCAGGCCACAGTGTCTCCGGTTCCGACCTGACAGCTTCCCATCCATGCTCTGCTGGTACTGCATCTCTAGCTGCTCGTTCATCCTCCTATCTTCTTGCCCTGCAGAGGAGACACCAGTCACAGCAGGCACACCCAGCCAATACAGGCCTATCCATGCATGGATAGATCTGTGCGGCGGATGTGTAGTGGGGAAAAGGGGTTAATTGCATTGGGCATAAGGATGAGGCAGCATGGGTAAGTGGCAAAGGGACAGTAGTTTGGACATTGTCTTACAGTAGCAGAACAAATACAGCATTTTACAAACACCAGATAAAGAAGCTTACCACTGCGGAAGTGGGATGTGGACTTGTGGTCGCCAATGACGAGGCGTCCGGTGTGTTCTTTCTGGAAAACCGAAACAATCCCATTTTTTATCAAATACAGCTGCAACGATTTATTGATCAGCTGTCAACTATCAAATTAATCAACAACTATTTTGATACACGATAAAGCGGTTTGAGTCATTTTTTAAGAAAAAAAGTGACTATTTTCTGGTTTCTTTACTCCTCTATGACAGTAAACTAAATATTTTTGACTTGTGGACAAAACAAGACATTTGAGGACGTCATCTTGGGCTTTGGGAAACACTGATCGACATTTTTCACCATTTTCCGACATTTTATAGATCAACAATTAATTGCGAAAAGAATCGACAGATTAATCATCAATGAAATAATCATTAGTTGCAGCCCTAATATCAAATATATATATATTATAAACTTCTATTTATCTTTTTACACTATGGCCTACAGGCCCACAATAAAGTGGACTGAAAGTTTCGTGATCTACAAGACACAAAAACAAACCTTGCCGGCGCCCATCAAACGTAAAAACTTCTGCTTCCTTTCATTGCTTCCCAGATCAGCTGATGACCACTGGGTAGCCTCATCCTGCAAAGACAAAACATTGTTATTATCATTATATCAATATCAAAACACATGATGCTCATGTCATCAGATTATTTACACAATGACTGTTTTTACAAAGCGCTAGAGGCTGTTTCTACCCAACAGGGCTAGCCGCCGTCCCTTCACCCTCTGAAGACGCACACAGTCGGGTCGAATGAGAAGCACCGTTGAAGCCAGAAGGATCAGTGATTCCTGCCGTCTATTGGAGGTACGTTTGATGATGTTTATTTTCAGAATTCTCTGTTGGGAGTTTGTTGGTGGCTAAGTGAGCCTTTTGTAAGTATAGCATAGTCACACATTCAAGGTTGTAAAATTGATAGAGGAAAGAAGACCATTAAAAGTTGATAAACTAACTGAAATCACAAAGATGATCCCCTACATATGTGGAGTTGTCAAATATATTAGGCGTAATATGACTACATAGGACCACATAACGTGATTCATTGGAGTTGTGTCCACTGTGTTCTGAGAGAGAAAACTTAAGCAGCTTTTACTTAAAAGAAACTTTGCACAAAGCCTCAGATACATAATGCAGCCACACAAATGGAGGTGTACCCAAACCCCAACACTAACTAATACAACAACACATATGTTTTTTTTGTTTTTGTTTTTTTAAATAGCACCATGTGGTCTCAGCATGCAATTTACAATTAGATAATCCAAACACACTTAAAGTTATGTGCTGCAAAGTTGTTTAAACAAGGGGGAGGCAGATTTTCTGTTCTTGAGAGGGCAGTAGTCAGTATATTTTTGGCATCATTGGGCAACAATTCCTTAATAACCTTTCATCATATTGTAATTCAAATGTTCTGAGAGATAACTAGACTTCTGCTCCTCCTCATGGCTCTGTTTTCAGGCGTTAGATAATCTAGCCCGTGACGGCAGACTTTGACCAATCACAGTTCATTTCATTGAGAGAGAGCGTTCCTATTGGCTGTGCTCCGGTCATGTGACCGGTAGTTGGCATTCCTTCAAGAGATTTTCAACATGGCTGCCAGGACACAAACTTTCTCATTTTACAGCTAAACCGTGCTACAAGATGATCCTGAAAACATTACAGGTGAGAAATAGACATTAACATAACAGAATACTGATTCATATTTGTTCAGCGAGGCCTAGTTTGACCGTTTGGTCGGAGTTCACGAGTGATTGACAGCCGGCTCTCATAGACGGCAGCTGGACAGCAGACCAGCTCTTACTGCTTGTTTTCCTCCGGTCTGTGAAATCTTGCAGATGCCGTTAGGAGCACCGGAGGACACATGATTTTTTTTACCTGTTTCATGTACTACTGTCACGATATAGCAACCGTTTTATAAAAATAACTTTTTTAATCACATTTGCTCCATATCTCGCCTACTACAGCTTTAAGGGACCCAGACAACAAAACAGGATGATTTGATCTTTACAACAGCATACCCTCAATCCATTCACTGGTTGCGCACAAAATGTTCAGTTATATTTTACCTGAGGAAAAAAAGAGAAGCCAAAACAAACACTCTCTTTTCTCTGACAGAAATACTTTAACATAACAGGATAGTGACTTGTTTTATAAGATAAGATAAGGTAAGATAAGATGAACCTTTATTAATCCCCGGAGGGAAATTCAGGTGTCAAAGCAGCAACATCAGCAAACAGAGTGAAACACAGGAGAGGTAAAGGTATACAAAAATTATAAAAAAGAATAATAGAGATATAAAAGATACAGAGTGAATGGGTGAAGATAGTGTGTGCAGTCCATCAATAATATAAATTTAGTATGTACAATAAATAAATGTAATATGTACATACTGTATGTGCAGTCTATAAAGTGGTATATAGGATGTATAGTGTAAAGTAAGTGTAAAGTGGTCAGAGTCAGGTGGTTGCAGATAGTGCATGTTTAAAGTCCTCATTATATGTGATATTTTAGGAAGGGACACAATGCAGGTTTGAAACATATTGTTTTGTTTTTTTTTTTGTTTTTTTTTACACAGTAGTGCTACTGCCCCACTTTAGTTTTAAAACAATTTATTTACAATTGAGAATATAACGTTAGTGGCCCTTTAAAAGGCAGATCATGTGGTGACCCCTTAGTCCTTGCTGGGTGAAACACCTCCAGTGAAAAGAGCCTCTATTTTAAAACAAAACATTATAAACACACATATAAATGTACTCTGAACCCGTTTCAGTTGATCCCATTTGATACAACAAAGCACCACGTGTGATATGTTTCGTGCAATAACGTTTTAAGTCAACTTAAACTAGTAAACTTTGTCTGCAAACAGAGAAACGTGTTCAGCTTGCAGGATAAAGCTCTAACTAGAAGAATACCGTTAGCAGACATGCTAACATGCTAACATCTCCAGCTGTCCCACAGCTTTCCTCTGCAGGTTACAGTCTGTTTTATTATTCTACTCACGTCACTTGAAGACGCTGATCGTTTCGTCCCATGCCTGTCGTCTGGATAACTCATTATGAAGGAAAGCTTTAGTATAAAATGTCAATGAAATGTCATGCCTCGCAGAGAGCAGCAGGGTTTGTCAACAATCCCCCGCTGTGACGTCACTTCCGGTTCCGTCTTCTTCTTCTTCGTTTTTATTTTTGAAGTCTGTTATCTGAACTCTCTGCTGCCACCCACTGGCGGGTTGTGTTACAGCACCCTTCAAACAGGTAAATGTTCATCTAATTCACTGAGAAACAATATCATTTAGAAAACAAGTTAGCAACACTGCTATTAACAGAATTATGTATTTATTGATGGTAGATAGTAAAGGTTGCTGACTCCTGAGTTAGAGCTTTATCCTGAAATCAGTGTTTGGAGCCCCTGTGGACAAAGTTTACTCTCCTTTTTAGGTTGACTTAAATCATTATTGCACAAAACATATCACACATGGTGCTATGTTGTATCAAATAGGATTAACAGAGACGGATTCAGAGTACATTTATTTATATGTGTGTTTATAATGTATTTTTTTAAAATAGAGGCTCTTTTCACTGGAAGTGTTTTACCCAGCGAGGACTGGAGGTCACAACATGATCTGCCTTTTAAAGGGCCACTAACGTTATATTCTCAATTATAAATAAATTGTTTTAAAACTAAAGTGGGGCAGTAGCACTACTGTGTAAAAACAAAACAATAGGTTTCAGAAATATCACATATAATGAGGACTTTAAGAACTTTAAACATGCACGATCTGCAACCACCTTGGACTCTAACCACTTTACACTTACTTTACACTATACATCCTATTTACCACTTTATAGACTACACATATGTACATATTACATTTATTTATTGACAGACTGTACACACTATGTTCACCCATTCACTCTGTATCTTTTATATCTCTATTATTGTTTTTATAATTTGTGTATACCTTTACCTCTCCTGTGTTTCACTCTGTTTGCTGATGTTGCTGCTTTGACACCTGAATTTCCCTCCGGGGATTAATAAAGGTTCATCTTATCTTATCTTATCTTATATATCATATTGAACTAGAGGTAAGGTGTATTGAACTGACAATTAGCCAATTTTGGCTAGAGATGTCCTCAGAAGGCTATCGAGGGAAAAGCAGCACTTACTCCCAGCACACCACAAACAAGAGGATTATTTTTTTTAATTAATAGGCTATGTATGATTACATAGAGATATCCTTGTGTCGTTCAGCAGGTAGGATATATTTAATCAAATAAGCTAATTGGCCTAATGAAATTCTTTATTTGGCAAATGTTGGAACGTCCTTGTAAACGTCAAGAGGCATTTAAAAGGGGGGCTAGAGGGAATTTAATCATCTGTGATTCAAAACACAATGACCATCTCTGAAGCTGATTTTTTTTTTTTTTTTATGAAATTAAAATGTCTTTTTTTTCAAAAAAAAAGAATCTAGCATTTTTCTAACATTTTTCAAATGCTAGATTCATTTGAAAAAAGCATTTGCTATTTCACGCAAATGCTTGCAGTGAAATAGCTCAGATTCATCAACCGAGGATCAGGATGACAAGAATAATTCTCAGATAGTTGATAATAATCCGTAAAATAAGAAAAGATAAGATAGAACTTTATTAATCCCGAAGGAAATTCTTGTGCCAGAGATTGCTCAAAAATACAACAAAATTACAACAAGTTCAAGTGTATAAAATAAAAAAGTACTATTTCTAGCACCAATGCCTAAAAGAATAACAATTAAGTAAGATACATTTAGTAAAATGAGTAAATAAGATAAGTAAAATAAAAAAGGTAAAGTAAGCTAAAATACAGAAAAAGAAGTAATATTGCACATGTTGGACATTAATATTGCACACAATGAACAGTGATATTGCACATGAGAATGTAAAAAGTAACGCACGTTTATTTATATAGCACATTTCATACACAGAGGCAGCTCAAGGTGCTTTATATAATGAAGTTTAAAAAAGACACAGGTAGGAAGAACAAAAAATAAACAAATAAAATTAAAAAAGTTTAAAATAAAATGATATTAATAGGCCTAATGATGATAAAAGAGACAAATAAATAAGATAAATAAACAGTGTAATTTCTGTTAAATCTGAGATCTTCTAGTTTGTATCAAACAGTGGACGGCATACAGTAATAACTAAAAACAACTGCACCATGTTTTGTTCTGACTGGGAACAATTATCTGACCAATATCCAGAAGTCCTCCAACTCTGGATTATATTTAAGTGGAGGATTCAGTAGTCTGGCAGCAGTGGTGGATGGAGGTGGTCAGGGGCCTTTAGGCTACTCTTTGTGTGGGACCCCCTTCTCATCACGCCATGTGTGAAGTGTGCTATATAGGAATATTACACGGCCCTCAGGTGCACACTGGGAGAGCACACACACACACATTGAGACAGCCGTTACTCTAAGCCTTGACATATCTAGCAATTTAGGGATTTTCTTTAGTAGATCTTGGTCACTGTGTTCTTTCAGCCGTTGTGCTTTCCGTTGATCATATTTTCTTTCTGACATATTGTCGCTATTCCCGCCAGTAGCAGTGACGAATCAGCTGCTTTTTTTAAGATGTTTCTTATGGGCCAATACACTGTAAAAAGGAAAAAGTTGGCAGAACTCAAAATGGTAAGGAAACAAACTTCAGCAAAGTTTTAAATTAGGAAAATTTAACATAACATTTTAAGTTTGGCTTTTGAGTTTGCTCAACTTTCAATTCTCATTTCTGTTAACTCAACTCAAGTTGCAGCAACTTATAATTTCATATTGTAACAACTTTGAATCCTTATTTCCGTCAACTCAAAAAAAAAGAACAAAAAGAAAAAAAGTAAGATACATTTAAATAATTCAAAATAATCTGGCCAATCCAGGGCTCTTGCAAACACGCGGCCCTTGGGCTGCAGCCTGTAGGCCAGCCTGTGCATTAATCCACCCCAGCCCAGCAGCACAATTTCAATTTGCAGCATATTCTTGAATCTGGACAGGCCTATTTTACTTTCCTAATTCTAGTCTATTTTTATTCTATTTCTAATCCAGCCATCACTTTGTGATAGAGTGTTAAATGAGCCCTCTATTGGATGACCTGCATTAAAACTGCCAAAAGGTGGCGTAAGAGTAAGAGTAATACAGAAGCGACCCAGAGGCGCTCGCACCTCTGACAGGACGATACAACTCAGTTTCTGAAACACAATCATCCAGATATTCAGCGACAGGTTTTGGGGCTTGTTGTCCCTTTTAATAAGATTAACATGTTTTTTTTATAATTAATTAATGTGAGCCCAGATACATTCGTTTAATATTTTCAATAAACTGCATTTTTTCTTGAGAAAAATGAAGAATATTAAAACTTCCAAGACTTTACAATATCGGGTAGGCAGGAGAGAAAAAAGGAGATTCATTTTTTTTTTTATCACAGACTTTTTCTCAAATTGTATTCCCAATTTGACTGTAATAATTTGTTTTTTTAATGATAAACGACCACTGGTGATACATTTCCTATTTACATTATGCAAAAAATATTAGCACAGAGAAAATTAGTTTGCTTAAACTGTCCACAAACACGCTATTTTTAATTAACATAAACAAACATTATGCCTACTTCTTTCCGATTTGTGGTGATTTATGACGCACAGAACGTGTTTGTAATAAAAAAAAAATGTGGCCACGGTTAAATAAAAGCAATAAAAAGCAAACAGGCCTAATTTAGTCAAATTGTATTGAAAGTGATCGCCAAGAGCAGGTGACCAGTACGCGCGTGCACACACACACACATGCACACACGCGCGCATATAGGCAACATGCACACATGGAGAGAAAAAGGGCACCGAGATGATGAGAGGAAAAGTTATGATGAGGAATAAGGGGGAGAAAAAGAAAATGTTTTTGTTCTAATGAAGACAGACAGAGACAAATAGATAGAAAGAGAGAGAGAAAAAGAGAGAAAGAGAGCGAGAGAGAGATAGAGGTAGAGGGAGAGAGAGGGAGAGATAAAGAGAGAGAGAGAGACAGAGAGAGAAAGAGAGAGAGAGAGAAAGAGAGAGAGAGACAGAGACAGATAGATAGAAAGAGAGAGAAAGAGAGAAAGAGAGAGAGAGAAAAGGGGGAGAGAGAGAGAGTGAGATATATAGAGAGAGACAGAGAGAGAGAGATATAGAGAAAGAGAGAGATAGAGAAAGAGAGAGGGAGAGAGAGACAGAGAGAGAAAGAGAGAGAGACAGAGAGAGAGAGAGACAGAGAGAGAGACAGAGAGAAAGAGAGAGAGACAGAGAGAGAAAGAGAGAGAGACAGAGAGAGAGAGAGACAGAGAGAGAGACAGAGAGAGAAAGAGAGAGAGAGAAAGAGAGAGAGAGAGAGTTAGAGAGAGAGAGAGAGGAGGGGTTATCCTGTTTCTCTCTCTTCACCCTTCTCTGTCCCGCACTCTCACTTAACCTCCACATAGTGCCGGTCGGACGGGAAATAACTTAAAACACTTTTTCTCTGTATGGCAGATCCTCTGAATCTCCTCTGACGACGACGAAGTGTTTTTCTTCTTCTACTTTCTGATCCTCTGCGGAGCGCAAACTAGAGGAGTTACCAAAGTTACCAGACGCGCTCCGCTCCAGAGATGGTGACTTTACGCACACGGAGGATCTGAAGGCTGTTTGAACTGACTGCTCTTGTTTTGGTCTCTGAAACTCTTTTATCATCATCATCATCGCACACAACGAGCTTCAAGTTTTGCCAGAAACACGCAGCGAATGCAGAATCAAGTGAATCCAGGTAAGAGAAGTCCTGTTGCATCAGAGTGGACGGGCAGCACCGGGACCGTCACCGTCACCCGGCTGCTTGTTTTCAAAGTCGGTGCGCACTCAGTCGGTTATCTGCACAACAAACAGCGATGACAGCAGCAGATAGAAGCTGCAGCGGCTCTTTAAACCTGAAGTTGGACCGTGATTAGACTCGCTCGACCCGACATGACCTGCAAAACCAAACTCACAGAATTCATTTTTATTATAGAAAAGTTCTGTATTTTAAGGTGTTGTAGGAAAAAGAAAAAAATATTCTATAGTAATTTATGGATGTTATACAAACAATTATAGATGAGACTAATTCTAAAAAAAGAAGAAGCATTAAAGTAACTAAGTTCAGTATAAAACAATAACTTGTTATTCTTATTATTTTATTAGAAATATTAGTTATTTCCCCCCTTATAATATCCAATTAAGCTTATAATAACCGTGAGGTTGTGAGTTGTGATTTTTGCACTTTCATCCTCAGAGACTCATCTCAGAGCTGCTGATGAGGTGCTAAAAAGAAATATAATTAGAACATTAAATCTGTGCGTCAGTAAACCACACAGACATGAGCAGAAACCTGTCTTCCAAACACGTGTTAATTAATGCAATTTTCTCAAAGTTTAAACTGTTACTCCAAATAAAACATTTTAGATTAATTGCAGCCATAAAAGATGCAACTATATTGCGCAAGAAAAACAGAGCATCAGTTTAACTGTGTCATGCATTATTAACAGAAATATGGTTCAGCGGTTCTTGTTACACCAGAAAATGCTTCTATAGGCTCAGAACCCATTAAGAGACATTTAGGAAGAGTAAGAGAAGCACCATGCGTAAAAGGAGATTTTAAAAACAAATTAAAAACTTTTAGAGAGCCACTGAACTTTAATTTAAAGCATCTTTTCTTTTTTTTATAATTTAGTTTCAAGAAATCATTCAGACCAACTATAGAGTCTGGTGATACTTTCAGTTTCCTCTTCGGCCACACAGCGGTAGCCTTTCTGTCCAGTATCGTGGACGCTCTGCCGGACAGGCTGTGCGCACATTTCAGTGCGTGTTTACTGGGATATAATAGAGAGAGAAATAGACTGTGTGGATGGGGAGAAATAAAGTGGTGCGTCTTTTAGGGCCAAAGTTAACTTTCCCTGCAGAGGTCACGACGCTTGACCTTAGAAGAATGTGCGAGTCATAAATTAAAATAGACTCCTAACAGAGTCCTAACAAGGATCCATTAGGAGACAATACCGAGAGAGACAAACAGGACAGTGTCTCAGCACAGCGACAGAGTTGAGAAATTAACCTGTAAGTTTCTTTTTTTTCTCTCTCTCCTATATGATTTCCACTTTCTTTATAGGGCTTGTAAATAGACTGTGTTTTTAAAGAAACACTTGCATGCTGGCTTTTATTGAGTTTAACTTTTGTTTTTACCCATCATTGGATTTGAGGCAATGCATACCCTGCAGAAAATATATAATTTTTGTACCTTTTGGGAGTATTTAGAAGAATATTTCTCACTGAACATTTTTAGAAATTACAGCTTTGCTCCAGTTTAGGAGTGTTGACTTGACGGAGTGGATCAGAAAGTTGGAGTTGAAGCAGATGATTATTGTCCTGACCATCCCTGACAAAAAGATTAATTGTTTTTGTGGTTATTAGGTTTTTGATTTGTCCTCCTTATGTCAATTTGTCCTAGACATGTTTTTTTTTTTTTAAAAAAAAAAGATGTGTGCAACTTATGTAAAAAAAGAAAAGAAAAGAAAAACACTCCTTATACATTTAATATGCTCCAAAAATCTAAATGGTGCATTAAAAAATGTTAAAGAAAGTTCCTATAGAAAGAGTTTTATTTGTGTAAAAATCTTCTGCTGCAAAAGTTGCAACTGTTAAAAGTTTTGCAAAGTTTGCAAGTTTTAAAGTGTCAGTTTCACTTTGTGTGCAGCCTGATAGAGTGATAGAGTGACAGTGGCAGCTCTGCTTATGGATGGAAGTTAATAGTGGCAGTGTGAACTTGAGCCATGCACGCAGGGACACTTCTTTTATTTGTCCCGGAATGAAGAGCCTGAACTGTGAAGCTGCATGGGGGACAATCAGAGGGGTCTATCTGAAAGGGTTCACGGTGAGGATGTGAGAATGTGACCGGGTTTACAGGAGGACAAGGATCTGGAAGAGACCGATAGAGTCTCTTCAGGGTGTTCCCCACATTTAGAAGCACACTACACCTCTGAGATAAGCTGCTGCTCGCCTGCAGATAAGGAGCTTTTTTAGAGAAACAGAGCGTCGACTCGGAGGAGAGATCACACATGCTATAGACAATTGCTGTTAATTTACAGCAGGATTTCAACAGTATTAACCTGTTATTGCTAAAAACAGTGTTTTACTGTTAATACAAAAGAAAACCTGTTAAATTAAACTATAATGCATTCTTAAAAAACATCACTTTACTGCTGATCAACTGTCTAAAGTATCATCAGTAACAGTTTCATGCAGTATTTCTTGAATTCTGGGACCTGATCTGCTCATGTGAGGCTTGTACATTGTACATGATTGTAAAATCAGTGAATTAGCTTTATTGTTCTTCACTCACATGTTGTTCTGGTTTGCATTCTGTGCTTGTAGCCAGCTATAGACATACATTTTGGGAAAAGTGTCAACAAGTCTATTATAACCTTTTTCCTAACAAGTGCCTTTAATTGTATTCAGTGTGACTATCTGTAACCTGCTAAGTCTATTCATCTAGGCAAAAAATAATGTTTATTAAAATGTATGTAAAAAATACAACCTAAATAGTGCATTAAAACAAATCAGTAAGATAAAAGAAAGGTGAAAAACAGCTATATAATGTATCTTTAAACAGTAAATTAACTGTAAAATACTGTGAAATTAATAAAAAAAAAAACCAGTATTTTTCATTAACAGTACAAAGCTGTAAATTTCAGCGACAGTATAATACTGTTAATTTTACAGTAACATAAAGGCAACCCTGCTGCCAGTTCTTTACTGTTATTTTACTGGGAAATTCTTAACAGTGCATGCATGACAAAAAAAAAAGGAGTCTGTAAACCGCTGAAGAGGAAACGCACAATCGTCCCCTTTGATTTGGGAAAGCTGTTATATCTTAATTTGGACATTTGGGCAATCAGCTTTTCTGTTAAGGCCACAAATCAGTGGAACACCCACCTGACGATGTGAGGAGCTGCAGCTCTATCAGCATTTTCAAAACCAACTTAAAACGTCTGCTGAAAGCTGCTCAGCTCTGTACTCACTGATCTTTATTGCATGGTCTTCATGACTTGCTTTTACTTGACAAGCATACTTTGTGATGTGCTATTGTGCGTTTTGTATGTTCTTTCTTGTATGACTGTAGTATGTTCCTTTGTTTTGACCTGCACAAGGGACTACAGATGTGAATTATTTTAAAGCTATAATCTGGTAATCTGGTGCATCAAATGGTGACATTTATGTTTTAAACTGGTCACTTTTAAATAATATAATAAAATAAATAAATAAATAATCACGTTTGGAGTTTAGCGCAATTTCCTCAGCATGCAGCTTTTAATTGTTTTACGCATCCACATTTTTTTTTGTTTGCACGTCAAATCACTCCTCTATTCAGAGTTATATAATTGCTTGACAGATCCTCCGGGTTGCCAGTTTGGACGTGCCCACACCGGCCTGCCCAAGCAGTAAATCACTATTGTGACTAGTGTCAAATGTCATATTAAATCACTCTATATCCTCATTCACAACATCTCTTACTAAAAGGCAGGAAAAGGGTATTCAATATAGGCTCGATATATACCTACACAAATCTACCATGAACTGTGCTTATCTTTGACCTGCTCAAATCTATCATTGCTTGGTACTTTTTCCTCATTCGCCCACCATATAGTGACAAGTTGTTTAATTGTTTGGACTCTGGCAGAACAATTTATAGACCACCACCACCCTCCTCCTCTCTCTCTCTCTCTTGTAAGTGAGAGTGTCTGTCTGAAAAACAATCCGAGCAAAGGGGGGGTCGTTGAAGTTGATCTCCTATGGCATTTTGTTTTGAGCAGGTGCTGCTGGGTTGAAGTTCCCTCATAAGGTAAAGTGGCATTAGAGCGTCCAAATGGCAGACTTATATATAGGCTGCCAATTCAGCACATTGTCCCGGACTGCATGGTCGCCTCTCTCTGCTGTCTGAGGGAGACCTGCAGCTCTTTTCTTTTTTCTTTTTCTTTTTTTTCCTTCTGAGGGGCTCCTCGCTGACAACAGGCGGCCGGTCACTGTGTGGTCCATTAGGATCCTGTCAACAGCATGAAATCACTATTATAGACCGTGCGTAAAATGCTCCTCATCTCTGCAGTGGCACATTTGAATTAATCTCCACTTGTGATTTTAAATAAATTAAAATAATTTTATAAAAATTAAAATTATTTCTCTTTGCAAAACATTTTAATTTCTTAAGTTACAATTTGTGTTTAAAAATAATAATAATAATAATAATTCGGTTAAAAATAAAATGCATCTTAATTTTTGGGCCTTTATTTAATTTTCTTATTTGATAATTACATTTTCTGATTGCATCTCTCTCACACACACTCACACTGTGCTTATGATATTTTCCAGCTTAAGCACAAGTTTATCTGTTTATTAAAAAATCACTACAAAACATTTATTAAAAATCCCACTCTGGAAATATCTATTTCTTTTTGCCTCCAATGTTAATCCCTACAAATGTGCACACTGCTGTTAATGCATTGCAAGGCCAACTTTGGATTCTAATTGTCATACTTAGAAATCTCTACCCATTGCTCACACGTTATTCTGATATGTCACACATATTTGGTGGACTCTGAGAGGCCTTTTCCTCTGGTGTGGCCCCAGAGGGACTCTTAAGTGGTGGAGAGAGAGAGAGGGTACGAGCGGTTTGGAGAGATAAGAGATTTGACGGCTGAGAGAAAGAGAGAGTGAGATGAAGGGAGAGATTGAGGTGGAGGAGTGCTCTGAATTTTGAGATTTTGACTGTTGTGAGTTTGAACTGATCAGACATCCACACAACACCCTGATGTGCAAAATGAAAGGAAGCATCCTCATGTTTAACCCCTTTACTGTTATTTTATTTACCCTGAACGCCTGTCTCCCATCTGACCACGGTGTTGCACATTTAAGTGCTTCCACATGTGGTTTTTTTTGAAGATGTCATATTCACCTTCATCGGAAAAATCCCTCGCTCCACCATTTGAAGCCTGTGGCCGATCCAGAGAGTCCTAATTATTTGTTGTCGGGCTCTTTGAAAAAGACACCAGCCCCCAAATTGGACATGTGTTGTACAAACACAAATTAAACATTTAAGCCCTAAGTATTTCTCCCTGGGTCCTAAGTGCATATTAGTCAGCCTATACTTATCTCTGGCCCGACGGCACACCCAAATTGCAGTGTTGCTGCTGCTGAAAAAGAAAGGTTGAGGTCCCGGAGAATGAGCACTTGAAGCACGCTGGCAGATGCCCAGAAGTTTCTCAACCACAATGCAAGCTTAGGTGTGTGTGCACATACAGTATGTGTGTGTGTGTGTGTGTGTGTGTGTGTGTGTGTGTGTGTGTGTGTGTGTGGGTGTGTGTGTGTGTTTGGGGGGGGTTGTATTAGTGTGTGCATGTTTATGTATTTTTGTATCTTTTGTGATTGTAAACAAATCTGACACATGTTCCTCTGTGTGTGCTCATGTGACATCAGTGTGTTTTTGCATGTATGTGCGTTACAAGTGTGTGTGTGCATGTGTGTGTGTGTGTACATGCATGCCCTTCTGCACACTTAGGAGTGTATAATACAAAAGCATTTCTCTGTGTGTTTTGTGATGTGCCCTTGACATGTGTGTCTATACTGGGTGCTCTCTGCCTCTATGTATGTATGTATGTTCTGGACTCTCCGTGTGTGTGTGTGTGTGTGTGTGTGCCCTGCTGGGTGGGCGTACTTCTCCGTGGATCCCTCCTCTGTTCTCCACCACCACATAACCTTGGAAACAGCTTCCCCCCACCACCGAGCGGAGAATAACGAGGGGCCGCGTCCATTCTCCTCTCTCCTCTCTCCTCTCTCTCAATGGTCGGGCTAACCTTTCCTTTTCTGTCGCTGATCCTCCAGCACCTGCTCCCCACCATCCAATTTCAAAACTCAAAAATAAGAGCTTACCTGACACACCAGCTCCTACTGACAACAGCATTCCCTCTACATACACTCACTTCCTTGCTCTTTATGTCACATCTTTACATACAGTCTTTACATCTTTGTTCAGCACCGTGGCGTGTCCTTGTCAAATTTCTTTTTTGGGCCGTCCTGATAGACAGAGCAGCTCAGGTTCATGAAGTTCATCCTCCTCCTCCTCGGCTCTTTTCTCTCTCTCGGACTCTTTATTTCTTCAGGCATCAGGGTGTGTGTCACCTCCGTCTGACGACTGCAACAACAATGGCTATTATGTACCTGCAAAAGGATTGAGTAAGATTTATAAATGTGTGGTTTACATAAGAGCCTTTGACAAATGAGTGCCGCAGTTGTTAACACAGTCACAAAACCTGGCGTCCTGCCTGGAGAGAAAATAACAAGGGGTGGCTTAAATCCACACTAAACTGAAGCCACTTTAACTTTTTTTCTTAGATTGTGATTATCGGTGATGATTGTCGTTTTTTTTTTTTTTTTTCCTCTGCTTGTTTTGTGAACAACTTGGCGAACCGCAGCATCGTTCTCTCTCTCTGCTCTCTCGCTTTTTCTCAAGTGGAAAAACTCACCATGACACTCTGCAGCAGCACATCACACAGGGCCGCCCGCCGCCTCTTTCTGGGTTGTTGAGCGTCAGTTTTGTAAATGTAGGAACTGTATTGAAATGAAATAATTCCTGGAATGCGCTGAACACTCTAACTCATCATATACAGTATGTACATTCAGTACAAGGTACTGCAGAGAGGAATTTTCCTTTAATGCTGAAGTCCTTTTGGGTCTGTTCTCCTGAAAGGAAGTCATTTTGCTAAAGAAAAACTAAATGACTTTACAGTATATTGCATATAGTCACATTGACTGCTTTCAGTTTTTGAAGCACTTTACATCGATCCGACTCTGCTGATCTGAGGAGCTCATTGACCTGTCCCACCGATGCTGTTGCCCTTTTCAAATAGGACACAAAAAGGGAGGGAAGCATATGGATTTAAATTAGTTTCCCAAAATTATACTATAAAAAAAATTAGGGCGGTCAAACGATTAAAATATTTTATCGTGATTAATCACAAATTAACCGCACATTTTTTATCTGTTCAAAATGTACCTTAAAGGGAGATTTGTCAAGTATTTAATACTGTTATCAATATGGGGCTGGGCAAATTCCGTTTGCTTTATGCAAATGTATGTATATATTTATTATTGGAAATCAATTAACAACACAAAACAATGTCAAATATTGTCCAGAAACCCTCACAGGTACTGCATTTAGCATAAAACAATATGCTCCAATCATAACATGGCAAACTGCAGCCCAACAGGCAACAACAGCTGTCAGTGTGTCAGTGTGCTGACTTGACTATGACTCGCTCCAAACTGCATGTGATTATCATAAAGTGGGCATGTCTGTAAAGGGGAGACTCGTGGGTACCCTGAGAACCCATTTACATTCACTGATCTGGAGGTCAGAGGTCAAGGGAGCCCTTTGAAAATGGCCATGCCAGTTTTTCCTCGCCAAAATTTAGCCTAAGTTTGGAGCGTTATTTAACCTCAAGCTAGTATGACCTGGTTGGTACCAATGGATTCCTTAGATTTTCTAGTTTCATATGATGCCAGTGTCTTCACTTTAGCTGAATAAAGCCCGGTACAATCTCTGGAATTTCGATTGTTTTCGATTGCAAATTTGCATTAACGCCTTATTATCACATTAACTTCGACAGCCCTAAAAACAAGATCTTTCTTTCTATTGGCTTGTTGTGGAATAAAGAGTTAAAATGCTTTGTGAAACTGAGATCAGAAAGTGCAAAGACTAAAATGGAGAAAAGGTCAAACAAAGAGCCACTTTATGAAATCTACCAAACAGACAACTGTTGAGTACTTAATTCACAAAGCTGATGACGGTTTTGTGTTTAAATTAAACATAAAATGAAGATATAAAATATGTAGTTCTCTTGATCTGAATAGTGAATGTTGACCTTTGTCTAATTATTTCCCCCCAAAGAAACACAACTCTTTAGATTCTCCGATGTTGAATGAAAATAGATTAGCCATCACAGGTTATAATTCATTGCTGCTCGGTCATGGAAATCCCATCATTGTAACTTTATTGTTTCACTTTCAGGAGGCCGAATCATCGTAAAAAGACATAATTCAGACTGTTTTTTCTCGGTTGCACTTGACGGGCGTCTCTAAGCTTCGCCAGCAGCAGCAGCCAAAATGAAATGTTTAAAAAAAAGTAGTCCTGGAAAAAATGTCCACCTAATTCCTGGACATAAATTGCCAGATTGAAGTGTTGTGGTCGGACTCTTCTTTTCAGCCAATCAGATTGCAGACTGTTTCAAACAAGACTACAGGGTGACCAGGTGACTGACTCCGGTGCTCAAGTGGCTCTTTATCTGTCAGTCAGTATAGCTGTGGCCTTGGATTGCTGCAGCAGCAGCAGCAGCAGATGCTTTGGCAATTATACTGCTCCTGATGATTTTACAGAGAAGGGAAATCACATGCCAGCATGTCCGCACGTCCAGGAGCTTGTAGACTTTCAGTCTTTTTCCTCCCTGTTTTTCTTTCTTCAGGTGGAGATGTATTGTTCTTCACTTTATAGAAAGGTTGTATTACTATTTTCTCCTCAGTAATATTCTAAGTAAATGCTCTAAGATGACTCCTATCTTCAATGAGAAGAACAGGAACAGGGAGTCAATATGGGCAGTGGGTGTCATTAGCAAATATCGGCTGGTGTATTTGACCAGATGGGTGCGGTTTCATCTATAAGACAATATAAATGCCTGGGAGTTTTGACAATCGGATGAAAGTGTTTGAAGATACTTTCACTCATCTTTTGTCTTATTGACAGCCGCGCTGACTTTTCCTTGTCATGACACAGGAACCCCACCCCTCTGCCACTCCCTGCAGCTTAAAACAAACAAAAGAAATTATTCTGAGTCTCTTGTTAATGTTGCACGAATCGCTCTCAGGTGCCACACTGGTGCAACACTGCAGGTTTTATTTTGAACTTCCACCATAAGTTTGTCTGTTCAAGGATGGAAAAGAAAAAAAAAAAAGAAATGTTGTTTGTGGTGAGGAAAAAGCCACCTGTGCTGTTCCCATGCATGCTATACAAACACACACATTTCATGACACATAGAAACCCAGCAGACAGTATACACTCACACGAAGCTGGCTTTCTTAGCTCCAAATTTACAAAGGAGGGATTTACTTTGCTTTCATGACTCATTTAATTCAATAAACAACCTGATATCGGTGCATTGTGTAAACGAGATTAGATTAATTCAAAAGTAATTTGAAGTATTTGGAAGAAATAAAAGCCTGGATAAGAAAAAGAGTGTGTAACCTTCACAATGACAGTTGTCTGGGAGACAAGTATCGTGTTTTGATTAATTGTAAGAATGCAAGCATAGTGGGAAAATAAACTTGCCAAAATACCATTTAAAGGGCCACTCCAGCAATTTAGTGTTCTTGTGAGGGACATATTACAAAACAAATTGTCCAACTCGAAGCAGCCGAAACTCAGATAGCCTAACGTTGAGTTCTCTAGTTTAGGTCAAGCTCCAAAAATGCCCAAACCTACATTTCCCATAATGCAACTCAGTAGGGCTGCATGATATTGGAAAAAAAGACTTCTGCAATCTATATTGCGATATGAAAAATACAGGAATTTTCCCCCTAAATGTTGTAGTAGTTGTAGTTAAATGCATCAATCTGGTGGATTTTGAGAGCAACATTAAGAGGCAAGATCTATAAACAATTTAGAGCTCTAGTAAACAGTTTAATCATAAACAGATTCGGTGTATGGATATGAATGGTGATGACAGCAACAAAAGTCACACCCACAAAGCATGGTAAATGAGACGGGGTCTGTGTTTCAAGACGTGGTGGGTGGGATGCTGACCACGGCCCCAAGACATGACGAGGTCCGTTTGAGGGGTGCAGTAAAGCTCTTCACACCAGGCCTTTCCAAGTCGCACTCGCCGGGGATCCTCCCACACCGAGCGGTCGTCTCTAACCTGCTGAGTTGAATCCACCTGTCAGACATGAACCCATGTTGACCCACTGCGACTGGCCTACTTAGACTGTAGGTAATTAATGGAAAGCATTGTTACGGAAAATGAGAACCGTACAAGTTTTCCTTTTGTATGAAGCAGCAAAAAAGTTGTAGCATGAAGTGTTTGAGTTAATATGCCAACTTCGCATGTCCTGCGATGTGACTATTGTGCATGCGCACATCGCAATGTTGATGCTGAAACGATATATCGTGCAGCCCTACAACTTAATGGTGTCTCATCGTTAGACTCATCTTCATGCACCCAGTTTGTAATGCAGGTTTTTTGTTAAAAGCTTGTCGTCTCCAAATCCGATAACCCTGATGACATCACTATGAGACTGAGGACTGAGTTATAGTCTATATAAATTATAGGTGCCCTCTAGAAGACTGTTTTGTTCAAGTCATTTATGATGTACGTAATAAATTCCTGCCAGGTGCCATTTACATGTTCATGAGTTATTAAAGCTAGGATTGGTAATGTTGAGAAACTAGAAAGAGTACGCTAGATTTTAAAAATCAGCCAACCTATAAACCCAGTCCAGTGTTGCCAACTCTTTTCCAATGAGAGTAGCCAGGAGCACTAGCTCCAAAAGTCCTTAAATCTAACGAAAAAGTCGCCAAGTCGGCAACGCTGACAGTCCGTCCCTTCAGGCCTCCCTCCAAAGCCACTCCCCCAAAATTATCATTATGAAAAATGAACATGACTATTGTTAGTATTCACAGCTGTCAAGCTAGCAGCTTGCAACCCGGGTTTATTACAGTTCTGCGGCAGCAACAGATACTGGATTTTTTCCTTTTTTTCTCAGAGCATTTGATTTCTTGATTGCTGTCAGGATATAATGAGAGTTTCAACTAATATAATAAAAAATGTTTTGAAGAACATTACCAACCCTAGCTTTACACCTGAAACGTGACTCCAGTAATCTCCAAGCATGATCAGTTCATCTCTACTCTACACATAAATTAACTTCTGTGCTGTTCAGAGTTTTTACTCTTAACAAAGTGCACTGCAATTTTCCTGGACGCGCCTTTTGAGGAATCTTTGGTTATTTGGTGAAGAACCGAGTCCATGGCGTTGTTCTCACCTTGTTCTCACCTGGCAAAACAAAGTGAAATAGAATAACAATCGCTTTAGAGTTAAAACAACTGCAGAGAGGCCTGGCATGCGTGTGCTCTGAGCTCA
This sequence comes from Sebastiscus albofasciatus, assembly GCA_916701655.1. Lineage (NCBI taxonomy): Eukaryota > Metazoa > Chordata > Actinopteri > Perciformes > Sebastidae > Sebastiscus > Sebastiscus albofasciatus. The sequence continues at coordinate 66,758 of CAKAOI010040390.1, read as the reverse complement.
TGTTTACATTGTTTTTACAGTTGGATTCTGCTCCTCCCCTCTATAGAAGCGTCACCCTCCTCTAAAAGCAGGCTGGCTAACCTTCGCTTCACCACTCGTAGTGGTTTGGAGTAATGGGGCGTGGCAGCGGGGGGTTCAGGGGCGCGAGGCCTCAGAAATGACCCTGTGGTCGAGTAGCGAGGGCCAAGATAGCGTGGTCCCACCCACCGAAGCCCAGATCCAATTGGTCGCCGTCCAGCTTGTCTACGCAGGGCGTTGCCATGGTTTCCAGGCCGTAACGAAGTCTTTAATCGAGCCGTTGTCATCATGAGATGGTGGTGAGTGTTTTGGCTCGCGGTGGAGAGATAGAAGCAACAGTAAAAAAAAAAAAAAAAAAAAAGAAAGAAAGAGCCCGGGCCCGACTGTGTGGCTCAGAATAGAAACGCACCGCTTGACGAGCAGCTCTGAAAGTCTCCATGAGATACACACATCAAGTTCATTCCTTGTGTCATGGAGTTCCCAGGGCTATATAGCGCCTGGGAACGTATTCATAAATGACAGGCTCCTGACACGCTCCTGGCTCATGTCTATTTTTCATATGGTATGCTATGTTCTGTACACGCTGTTGGATTAGCAGACGTGTGGAGTGTGGTGTTCAGTGATGACGGGGTGTGCAGAGGAGTGGCGCTGGCTCGGGTATCGAGCTGACTGGGCTCAGACCTCAGGTTTCCGCCACGTAATCCAACACACTTTAGATGGTAGGACGGATGGCGGCATCGTGGCCTGCTGACATTTGTGCCAGAAGGTTTCACACACAAGAATAGGCGAGATACACTTAATGGTGGCAGCGCTGTGCGTGGGACCCACCTGTTGGGCTCTTTCGTGTGTTTAATGTAATGTTTGAGAGACAACTTTGTTTTACCGTTCAGACTACATTGGAAACGACCAATCGGGTCAATCGTACTACTGTATTGTTAGAGGTAGTTAATTTGTCTTGGCTCGCAGCCGGTGTGTAACCGAATAAAATGGCCCTTTGCCACACTCACTCCAGTCGACGGTTCCCTGTAGGAGGGCCCGCTGTTGCAGGAGGGAAAATCGCTGCCTCAGCAAGCTGTTTAGTCTCATTCTCAAGGAGCTTACACTGTGTCTCCCTGTTTAATATGGGAAACATACGTAGGCTGGCCTGTGATGTCAATTGTTATTGCTGGAGGCCTGCTATAGGAAAAATCTCATTTGCCTTTGTAAAGCACTGTAGTGAAAAGGAGCTTATGTCATAAAGACGCTATTGTGGCTGCTACGGGGCCCGCCGTGTGTGTGTGTCTTAAAGTGTCACTACTTTGACTCACACATTGTGGATTTCACGTGTGTTTCCCTCACATTTGTGCAGGTTTCAATGGACAATGGTTTCCTGTGCCTGTTTGTTCGTGGTGCACACAAAAGGGAGTTAAGCGGCGGGCTTTTGTGCAGGACTTTTATGAATGAGAGCTGCTATTGTAGCTGCCATAAGTGATCACATATTTCTCCTGCCTGCCTCTCTTTGATTTCATGTGCTCTTTGTCATCGTGCGGCTCCGTGACTTAAGCTGGTGGAGGATAAGGTACAAGGTAATGATGGTGATGATGGAGGGAGTCATGGTGTGTAGAAGAGAACTTAACATCCGACCAATCTGACATAACTCAAACACTTAAAGGAATGATGTCTTAAGAGACTTGCTTGATTTGTACAAATTGAGTCGGTACCCACGAAACTTTCTTGTCATTCGACTAATTAAAACCTGCCCGGTCCCACCTGTAGAGTTGTTTCAGGGTCGTTCTGGTACAAGTCCGGCTGCAAATGTGTGTAAACGTGTCAGTGTTGCTTTGTGCCTTTTCCCTTTCCTTTAGTGTGTGTTGTGTAGTTCTGCAAAGTTACAACGCCCAAAGTCCATGCCAAAGAGAGTTACACTCCCCCCACAGAAACTCTGCTCCTGAACTACCTGAAACACCTTGCTTGAAGTCCCGCCTTTTCTTCCGTGACCAGATGATGTCACCAAGTAACACATTTGCATAATACCTGCCTAGCGGCTAGATCGGCACGCTCTCAAACAAAGCTAGTTTAGAGCGGAGCCGGAGGGGAGTCCGAAGAGTTTGGTTCGATTGATCAATCACAACAGAGTGGGCCAGTTGACCAATCAGAGCAGACTGAGCTCAAATAGAGCGTTTCAGACGGAGGGGGAAAAGAGATGCTGCAGCTGAGAAAAGTAAAGCGTTTTTTTTAACATTAAAGCATGTAAACATGTTCTCATAGAAACCCAAAATACAAGTATGCACCTGAAAATGAGCATAACAGGTCCTCTTTAAAATATTATATGTACTCCAACAGCATTATTTAAGCTTAAAAATAATGACCTTTCATGATAAACAGCTTCAAATTGAGAGTGTGAGTAGCATAATGCAGCGTAGTGGATATCAGATCAATAACTGTTAGCCATGTAATCACTCACTCAGACTGAGTCTGTTTCAGCCTTGGACAGAGCAACAAAAATGCACTTATATATACATAAAAAAAATTGGAAAAATTAAGTAAAGGAAAAAGTCTTCCTCCTCAGTCAATGTTTCAAGCTTTTAAAATGAAATATGTACATTAATTCTTTATAAAAACATGCCACCTCAGTGCAGCAAGTAAGAGCAGTGTCGGGTGGAGGACTTTGGGTCTGGCAGATCAGATAAACTCTATGTTTGATTTCTCTTATGAATATAAATTGGAGACATATGTGGGAGGAGAAGATTGAAATAAAACATTTGATATTTATTGCCACCACTGTTTTTTTTTTCTGACGACCACCTCCTCCATCTCGACGAGCCTCCCCTCAACATTCAGCCTCTCCGTGTTTTACGGAGCAGCAGATTTGTGCGCTGTCCTCTAAATCATTTCCCTCTCTCGCAGATTGCTCCCTGCTGGAATATTGGCCTGACAGCCGTTTTCTTTTTTTCCCCCTCCCTCTGCTTCCCCAGTGGACTCATTTACATTTATGCACGCAGCAATTAATTACAGGCTGGCGCTGGCCTTGTAAATTAGAGGGAGCCGAGGTCGGCCTCATTATTGCCCCTGACAGTTAAAGCCTTGTTTGGGTCGTGACAAGGTTGACTTCAGGCTGGGACAGTGGAAGCTTAGCAGTGGTTGGCTAGTCTTCATACATCTGATATCACTTTGCAGTAAATGAAGGAAATTTACTTTCTTGATGAATATGTTATTCTGTACTATCGTTTTTTTTTATTATTATTGGAAAGAAAAAAACGTTTTGCGACCTTATATATTAAAAAAAACCTTTTCTCTCTGCAGCCATAGGCATCATTCCAGGCCTTGTGTTTTGTCTTTAGCGTAATGCCCTCTGTGTGTTTTGGGGGTCTTTCATCCAAATACTTGTGGAGGGGTTTTTCTATAGACCCAGGAGTCAGGCAGGCGACTTCTCACGGTATTGGCCTTTTCATGCGAAGACGCTCCAACTTTTTCCGGCTCCTTCCCTCACAAGGCCCTCCTTTCTTCTCTGTCACGCAGCGATGTGTTTGTGCATACCTTACCAGCCTGACAAAAGAAGGGAGAGATCCTATTCACTTCATGCCTTTGACATTCACCTCTTGTTTTTACAATCTTTCCAAGGCGCGCTGTTTGCACAGTGGAACAGGCTTTGTCTTGAAGAAGCGGGACAATGGCGAGCGCCATAATGTAATCTCCTAAGAGTAGTGAGCAGAGGGGCGAGGTTTAGACGTATGTGCTGGTGCTTGCCCCTACCAACCCTCTCCCTCCCCTCTGCCCTTTACTTTAGCAATATTTCATGTTAACAGCGACTTGGGAGAGAATACATGTTGTCACTTAAGCCTCTGTAATGTTCACCTAGGTCTTTTGTGAAGAGAACACAAAGGCTTTTCACTCATGCAAACATCCCCTTCCTTCGTTCTGAGTAGCAGTTTGCCCACCCACATGCATATCTGCAACCCTGTCCTTTTTTTTTTATCAACATAACCACAAAACATTTATATTGAAACATTATCTTTCCCCCACCTTAAGCAAGTGTTTTATCAGCCTAAAGCCAACCACACATGGGATCAAAGTTCTGTGCTGTATGTACACCCAACCAATCAGAAACCCTTCCACCTCTGTCCAGTATACAGAGATCTCAAACTCAGTATGCTTGTTGGATTATCAAACAGTGTACACCTCTCCGACATCAGAATTGGGGGGCTGCATCTGACAGTCACTCCCACTTCTTACTGAGTTAGACCAGGAGAGGGAAGTAGGCATGTTTTAACTTCTCTCTCAAGCTGCTCTTTTTTCATTCTTCACACAACTACTGTCCCTGGAGTGTAGCCACAGACTGTATATAAGTGGACGTAGTCACCGTGACATCTCCCGTTGGTTTGTGGGCGACCAAAAAACAATGAACTTTCATGAACTGAAAACAAAAAGGGTGTGAAAGGATTTAAGTTGTAAGACTAAAACACGGACAACACTCAGACCGGACAACGCCGTGGTAGCGACCTGCCAATCACAAGGTAGCCCCGCCCTAAAGCATCCCCTGCTTTATGGTCTATCTGACTCTAAATGGGACCATAATTTACTAAATGAACATCATGCTGTATTGAAGAAGACTTGAAACTAGCGATTGAGATCATAAACTCATGTTTACTGAGGTAATAAATCAAGTGAGAAGTAGGCTCATTTTCTCATAGACTTCTATACAATCAGACTTCTTTTTGCAACCAGAGGAGTCGCCCCCTGCTGGCTGTTAGAAAGAATGCAAGTTTAAGGCACTTCTGCATTGGCTTCACTTCTCAGAACCGGAGGTTGCCATCCTAAGACTGTCCTAAAGAGTTCTCCCATTTGACTGATTATTGCATCTTGCCCGTCTCTATGATGTCATACTCTTGACCCCAACTTTTGTGTGTGGCCGTTTAGGAAAAAATAGAAACAACTTCTTTGCCTTTAAACGTGGTCGGACTGCACATTTGTATGTGTTTCAAACATACCGTGGCCTTTGGGATGTCACTCAGTCGGGATTGATAAAAGCATTGCCAGTGAATGTAATCAAGACAGCAGTTATATGTTCTCCAGAACATATCTGGCAAAGCAAACGAGAACAAAATAAACATTTCTTTTGTAGTAATAGGATTGATATCTGCCGACTCTGATCAAAGTGCAAAAACATTAGATATAGTGTGAAACCTCAGAAGTCTCAGTTTTGATAATCTATCAGTCAGAGTGATTGAAGAGATAGATGGAAGTGGAAAACATTGTAAAATAATAGCTCAGTGCTAATAGGAGGATGAGTTGCAGCCCTCGAGAGAAATTAACACAAATAACAACAGAAACATTACGAGGCCTGTAAACGTGGCCAGACAGTCAACGTGTGCTATAAGCTCATCGTTTATGGGTCAAGTGAACCTCATTGTGGTTTAATTGCCCATATGATTGGTTGGAACCATACTCCGTTTCCTATGGTGCAGACATGGAAGTGGCAGCACAGAGCCTCATGTGGTGCTAAGCTCATTGAGAGAGAGCTCCTGTCTCATAGAGTTCCATTGTTCTTACTCCAGTGTGTCCACGTCCGCACAAGTGGCATTGACAGCTGCAACAAGACAACATTTGGGACCGCGCATATTTTGTTGCGTGAATGCGTGCATTCATTGTGCAGGTGCAGGCGTCGCTCTCAGTGTAAGACAGTGTATCTCCTTGTCGTGCAACATATCTCTTACCTCTCCTGTTACTATCTGTAATGCTGTGATGTCACGGCTTTTGCTTTTGCCAAAAGCGAGTCTCAGGCCTTTCGCTTTGCTGCTGCTCTAAGTTTCTTTTTCCAAACAGGTGCTTTTTTTGCCGCTGGCTCAACGGTACGGTAACATGTGCCGTTTTACAGCAGTTGAACAGTGGGCCAAAAAAAGGTAGCTGTTACTTCCTGCAGTTGTCAGGAGGAGCCTGGGATGAATCCCTTATGTCAGCTTCCCTCAGAAGAGGATGAGAATGTATCTGACAATATGGCAAATATTTGCAAAATCACATTATTACATAGAATGGACAGGCCGTAGTGTGAGGACAGTGATATTCAGTTCACAAACCGTGTTTCACAGTTGTGCGTTGCATGTTTTACATCAGAATAAAACAACAACTTAGTAAAGCAGAAACTTTTACAGCTTACTTTGTTATTGCAGTTCGCTGGAGTCATTAATCTGAACGATTGAATTTTGTAAAACAACAGCACAACATGGTGATATTGTGATTCCATTTATTTATTATTGTTTAATTAATTATTTTAATCAATTTCATATTTCTTATATAGGCTACATATGTTTGAATAAGAAAGTCTTGTGTTTTATTCACAGAAAAAAGTAAAAAAACCCCCAAAAAAACACGATGAGACGATGATGTCCGAATAAATAAGTTTACTGTGTGGCATCGGAGTCTTCAAAAAAAGGTAGTTCTGACATCGGAAGGGGAACCAAATCTAAATAGCTTGTTGAATCACATGTTTTCTGATCTAGGCAACCCACAAAAAAACTGACTGGGTTGTCTTATTTCAGAGTTTGTGGGTTGGTAAGAACTCCGGATACCCAAATGTATGTGTACAAGCACTAAAAAAGTGTTTTTTGTTTTTAATGATATGTCCCCTTTAAAGCCCAAAGATGACAACTCTGAATTTATGGTCGCTTCATCTCATATGTATGGATGTTGCTGCACACAGTTAGTTACAATAACTGACAAAACATCTTATTACTCAAGATTGAGTTCTCTTCATTTCCCCTGCACCACACTTTAATTTTGCATATTAACAAAGTGGAAGTGCACATTTAAATACAGTATAGTGTGTATATACAGTATTCACATACAGTGCATGTCAGTGTATGCAGAAATGCATGGGCTGTTTTGTGCAAAATGCATGTATGTTAGTGTGAATGTGAGTGTATGCCTGTGTGTGTGTGTGTGTGTGTGTGTGTGTGTGAGAGAGAGAGAGAGCATGTGCGTTCTGCAGCAGCTCTCCTCTACTGGGCAGCCAGCTGTCTCTCTGATTACCCAGCATCCTCCAGGTGTCAGATCTGCCATCTGCAGATGAGTGGCAGGGCGTGTGGAGAGCGGAGGAATGGAGGGAAAGAGAGGGGGGGTTAAAAAAAAGAGTAGAAGAAACAGAATAACTGGTTCTGCAGACATCTGGAACGTGTTCAGACGGGTCAGCGCTCGATTGGAAAGGTGGCTTTTAGAGTCCTTGGCTTTTCTTATTGAGTAATACTGCTTCTTCGACGAAAAAAAAAAAGAAAAGAAAGGAAGAAGTTGCATCTAACAGAAATGTTTACACGGGTGTTTCGCACGAGTGTGTTTTTGCCGACTATTTGTTATCATTATTATTATCGCAAGAAATTCTTAGTGCACAAGCCTTTGAGTTGTTCTAGTCAGAATTGCCCTTAATTGTGCCCTGAGAGGAAAAAACGGAGATCCAAGAGAGAATCATTTGGTTGATTAAAGACATGAATAAAAGATCATACATGGCCAGTGTTTGCTTTCTTCTTCATTGTTCTCAATTAGCCTCAAATTGTGGAATCAAAGGCGTGTTTGTGTTGCGCTCTTTGTACAACTTAGATGCTGCGTTAAGGCGCCGTCATGATGTCAGAGAAATGCTGCTGCGGTGTGTTCTGTTGCCTGTCTGTGTGAACCCGTCCTCTTCGTATCCAGTTCTTTCTTCAATTAGCCGCCTCCCATTCTCAATTAAGACGCTCCCATCCTCTCTCAATTTGGGGCCCACTCAGGGCGGTACCATCCTCAACACGGTGCCTTCAAAGCCCTCCGTCGGCAGTTTGACCTCTTTTGATGTTAGTATTTGTTCTCTATGACCCCCTGGTTTAGCAAATGGCTGTTTGTAGTGTGTGCTTGTGTGCGTGTGAGGCTATAATAAGGCTGACCCCAGGTTAGCTCTTGCAGTCAGAGTGGTCTGTTAAAGCCAGTCAGCCCAGGAACGATTAGCTGTCCACTTGATAACGTTTTTTCCTGATCTCATTGGAATCAATTTTTGAAAGAAAATATCTGTCATCACTAACTGCATTAAGACAGATTTTTTTTTACTTCAAAGCTCCGTAAAGGAATCACGCTGTTTGTCGTTCGTTAGGCTTTGCGTGGCTGCGTTGTGTGTGTGTCGTTGTTTGTGCAGTGAAAGCGCTGTGTGAGAAATACACTGATGCTCTGTTGGCTCTGCTGACTTCACACAGGACCTCTGTTCTGTCCTGAACGTCCGCTACAGAGGGACCTCAGGTGGGTCCAGAGAGCGTTCACAGGGCTCCAAAAACACTTTCCAATCCAAATTTTCATACTTTGTCAAACCTCAGTGTGTAAGGTAACACACTCTTCCTTTAAAGGGTTGGTTCACCCCATAATTACCTCTCGTGGCATGTAGCCATGCAGATAGTTTTTGGTTTTACTTGCCCAGGCTTTAACATATCTGTCTCGGAGTTATCCGCCGCCGCCCCCCAGCCCGTTCTCATTCCCGGGGCGTCAAATGCTGATGCTTTGTCACGCACAAGGCACCCTTTAGCGTTTGCATGAGACGCACCTGGCTTTCAGGTAACTACAATGTAAACTCATCTACGTCATTATTAAATGCTCAGAGAAAGTGGTAGGGGAGTGTGCATTGTGACGTAGTTTACAGAGCAAAAAAAACACACATGGGCAGGTGGGAGGGGTCCAACAAACACAGGGCTTTCATCCAGGAGGTTGCTAAGGGGTCCTGACAAAGCATCAGTATGTCACAAATTGGGATGAGGACGTTTTGCCACCCCAATACAATTCAAAAAAAAAACCCCGCAACATACCCCAAAACCATCCAGAAACTGTGTCCCTGCTATTTCTTTGCCAGAAGGTACTGTAGGCCTAGTTATAGTGAAAACTGTCACTATAAAATTAAATTCTTTTCACCTGAGAAACAGCTTTCTGTTTGGTTAGGTAGATGGTGATGTTGCTACACAAAAGCAGTTGTGAAATAACCACAGTAATGACCATTTTCTTCTGTTTCCCTCTTTTCCAGGTGACGTTCATGAATTTTAAAGTCATCCACAAGTGAGAAGAGGGTGTCGGAGTTGAAGTCTCTTATTTCTGTAAGTTCACATTTCTAATTGATTGATATTTATTGCCTTTCGCTGTAACGCTGCCAGCTCGCGTGTGCGTTTGTGCCGCGCACTGTTTTGGATGATTGCTTCCACCAAATGGCAGATAATAAGCTTTCACAGAGAACACATGATTGTTTCCTCGAAGCAGAACGGAGCAACACTTGTGTGCGCTGGTGTTTGAACACACCACGTTGTGTTAGCAGAGCTGCACGCAAAGTGTGTGTGTGTGTGTGTGTGTGTGTTAGTCCATGTTAGCTGACTCTGTGCTAGTCCACTGCCTCTCTCCCCTCCATCGGCACATACAGAACGCTTTTGATTTGTTTCACAGCAAATGCAGACCTCCACTCCGGTTAGTATTCTGCCCTGCGCGCCCTCAATAGCTGCTTTCACTTGGGTGAAGAAAGGGGTCTTTTAAAGACTCTCACAGGCATCACTCCAGGAAGCTTTCAGCGCCGGGACCTACAGTATGCCTTTTAATGGACTTTCTCCCTGTGAGCAATAAAGATTATATCTGGAGTCAAATAGTGCTGTAGGTAACACTAGCCCAAATTAAGCTGGTGAGGTCGCAGTGGCCGATCTTGATGGCTTCAGCAGAGGCGGGAGACGTATGAAATCTACAGATGGGAGAGGTTGGAGAAAAGAGCGATCTGACCATCTGGCTAATCCCCCTGTTTAAGAATACTTATTAAGGCCCTCTCTAGTGGCCCTTGAGCCGTGTCACTTCTGGGTCAACAAGTGTCCTCGCTGCTGGACAGACGAGCTTCAGTGTTCTGCCGCGGGTGATAATCTGTGTCCTGCTGGTTGGTCGAGGAGTTCAGTTTCAAAGGCTTGATTTATGGCTCGTGTAAATCGTGTTGTATCGCAAACTAGAGTCATGGTTCCCACCCAGGGGGGTCGAGACCCTATTAAGGGGTTATACTGACCGATGCAACCTGTGCCAAGATGTTACAAGTAGACGTAGCTTCGTTTTAAGAAGAGACACCCATTTTAAGATAATAGGGTCAAATGTTTAACTAATAGATACCACCGTTAAACTTCCCCAGTTGATTACTTATATTAACACAACTGAGATGTTATGATTTAATATGCAAATGATGCATTATCTTATCAAATATGTGCTAATTTGCATACATTTCCAGAACAGAAATCTGAACATTGGATAAAGCCGGGGTTCAAAATTCTTGACAAATTAGAGTCAAAGGTTTTAACAGAGGGAATTTTGGATATCTCTTTGTATCAGTGCCTGACATGGGCCGGTACTCAGTACTGGCACGTCTGATTTTTAAAATGTTCTATAAATCAGGCTATAGATGATGTATGAACAAACTCCTCTGTAAAAACCTTCAGAATATAGATGGGAATGAAACTGGAAAGTTTGTGTAGATTTCTGGCTCAGATTAAGAGAAAAACCTCAATAAAACAATACAAACATCACAATAATTAATTGAGGCCTCGTACATTTATTTCCTCTGCCTAATTGCCCTGCGTTTGACGAAATGAATTGTGTCGTTATTGGGTAAAACCGGACCACTTAGGCCGCTTTTAATTCCATCAAACGCCCCTTAATTTTATCAATTCATCTGGAAACTTGAAATCACATTATTGTGTCTTTTTAAAATGCGATTGCTTTTCGGATCTAATTACACGGCGGTAAGATGACAAGTGGACCCTCCTAACAAAATTACAGTGTTTACAGGGTGCAGATCGTGTCGTGACAGGATCAAATCTTTGTTTTATACTGTAAGACTTTGGAAGGAAGTGGGCGCTGTGTGTTGGAGGATTTGTATGCTGTACGTACTGTATCTAATGGCTTTGATCGGAGGAGCCGGGTGTGTCTATGACTAACGTTTTAGATGATCTGACATTGCTGGACATTTCACAAAATCTGTCTTGAAACAGGTTTATATTGGTTACACGGTGTTTATCGTCAGAGCGTGGAGAACCACATCCAGATTTTTATTTGTGCATCCAAAATCGGTTTAGTGCTCGATAAGGAAAAATCAGATCATAGATCGTTTAGCTGTGTGTTAGCTGTGCTGCGTGGCATTTATAGATGTAGGAATGCTGAACCTGCAAAGCCGCAGTCTGTAAAGCAGCAGTGAGAAAGACTTTGAGAAAAGATTTCAGCCGCTTCATGCATCATGACAGGCCTATTTGCAGAGCTTTGTTGTTACGCATGCTTCCTGTAATGGCAGTCATTTGCAAAGAGTTAGAAAAGTTACCAGACAGCGAGCAGCCGTTGGGCTGATTTGTGGTAAGCTAATGAGCTAATGAGCTAATGAACTCACTGAGGTTACCTGTTTGGCTTCCTCCAAAAAACACGTCTGTCTCTGCGTTTTGCTTCAGCTTTGTACGTGAACTTCACTGCGTTACAGTGTAAGACGAATCACCGGTGCTAATGGGCAGCGTCTAACAACATTTACTGTAGTTTCTCAGTACTTAACCTTATGTTAGCAGTGAGCTATTATGTCCTCTTGAGCTTTGGACATTTACTTAATTGATCTGATTTGTCCACACATATGAAATGTCCACTTAGTGGACAGAATGCCTTGCGAGTTTGTGCATAAGGGACGTCCTTTAACGGTGGGAAAAGAGAGCTGGACTCCAGTGATCTGCCACGGCCACGCTTCCAGTCAGCACATTCGTTCATGCATGCTGGCTCGCCGGCAGCACATGTTCGACGAGTATACATATGTTTGTGCGTTATGTATTTAGTTGTTTTCCAGGCTGCGTCTGCATCAATTTATTTGTGTTTGTGCTCGCATGCGTGTTTGTGTTTTGCACACTCATGCCTCATCAACATCCCGTCTGAGGCCCATCTGGTCGGCTTTGAAGAGGCTCGTGGAGCGGCGGCGGCCGGGGCTTTAAGGCAGGGCCGGGCCAGCGGCGGTTCCTCCCCACTTACACATAAATCCACGGTGCGAGGCCCTCTGCCAGAAACAGTATAGGCCGACCCTCGTGGCTACTTCCCAAACCACCCAAGCTCATACCCCACTTTCTCTCTTCTATTGCCCTTGAAATGGGGCCTGCTCTAAATATTATCTCCCCCTGTGCTTTATCCCTCCGTTTATCCCTAAGTCGGCAGAGAGAAGAAAGGAGCCGTGCGGCTGAGTCACTTTTTCCCCTCTCTTCTCCTCTCTCCAAAACCACAGGCAGCGGCAGCGGCTTCCTGGAGATGAGCGCTTTTGTCTGTTGTGTGACCGCTGCGGCTTTAGGCAGATCCTCCTCTGATGAGGTAATGCACGGGCTAGATGAGGAGGCAGAGTGAGAGAGGAGGGAGGTGAAGGAGCCTCTGGATCTATATTTGAAGCTTGTGATTTATCCAGGGAAAGGGTACTTTATGGGTGATGTATGCTCCTTTTCAGCAACACCCTGCTCCACATGGAGGCCACTGTACACGTCCACACCTACTCGGAGGTGGCCAGTGCAACTAGTTATCAACTGGTGCCTTCTGGTCTTCTCCACCGATGAGTCAACGGTTGAGGGAGGAGGAAATCATTATTCCTTTATGTAAAGATTTTCCCAGGTGACTCTGTTTTCCGACCAGCAACTATTTTAATGAGAAGAAATTATATACTTTTAAGGCATTGTGGTGTCTGTTACTTTGAGGGTAAAAGGAGTGGGAAGACAGGAAGGAGGAACATCCCTGTTTGTGTTGCTCTTGGTGATTATAGGCGAGGTGCCTAGTTAAGATAGTCAAAGTAGTGAAGTTTGATTTATTCCACCTTCAAGAGGAGTCAGCTGACATGTGCAACATGTTTTACATGTCTTTGTCTCTGATGTAAAGTTGCTCTGAAACATCTACTTGACTCTATATGAGTGCGAGAGTATAATAGACCAGATTATCATCCTGAGGTCAGAGTGTCTTCATCAGTTTGAGCCTGTTCTCATTTCCAGGGTGTCAAATACAGAGGCCTTATCACGGTTTGATACCACCGCACAAAGCACCCTCTGGCGCCGGTGTGAAACGCACCGGGCTTTCCATTAATTACAATGTAAACCCATAAGAAAGTGCGCCGGGAGTGTGGTGATGTAGACCCACAGAGCAGGCGGAAGGGGAGGTGGAGGCTTTCATCCAGGAGAGCGCTGTTTGTGTCCCACGTGTCACGTTACAATCAGCTGTTCGTTCGTGTCCCGTGTTCACAACATTCAGAGTAATTTTCACTGTTGGAACCTGGTAGTTTTAAGCCCAACCATGTAGTTCTTTCCTAAACCTAACTGTAGTGGTTTTGTTGCCTAAACCTAAAGTGACGCTAAGAGGCGGTATGTGATGAGTTGGGATGAGAACGTGTCGTCAGTTTCCCTCCTCTGCATGTCATGAGAGTATTCTCCCTTAACGGGACATAAAATCAACTCCTCACACGACAAGCTTCTGCTGGAGATTTTAACCTTCTGATGAAAATAAACGACTGGCGGCTTCATCACTGGTGCCGATGCTTCAGATAAAACACACGACACGCACGCAGCCCGGGCCAAGAGAAGGAGTTGGCGGTGGAGGGAGCTGTAGTAGCTACACGGGGAGTTGGCACGACTGAAACTGGAGGAGAGCGGGGAAAAATTGTAGAAGTGAAGTGAGAGTAAATGTGCTTCTTGAATTCTTTCTTACGGTGACACTGGACTCTTAGTGACGGGTTACATTCTTTTCTGGAAAGTTTTACTGTTTTGTGTCACCTACTATGATGAATGATTATAAACTGGGGCTGTCAATCAATTAAAATATTTCATCAGGATTAATCACATGATGGTTCATAGTTAATCACTAATTAATCACACATTTTTTTATCTGTTCAAAATGTACCTTAAAGGAGGAGTTGTCAAGTATTTAATATTCTTATCAACATGGGAGTGGACAAATGTGCTTTCTTTATTCCCTTGCCAAGATTTAGCTTAAGTTTTGAGCGTTACAACCTCTACAACCTAAAAGTTGCAAGTTGTGTAGATGCGTTATTATCACGTTAACTTTGAAAGCCCTACTTTAAACAATTGTATTTTGATGCACATCCTTTAGCAATTAAGTTTTCTGAATGACAGACATCACATCGACAGAAACATTTCATCATGTCCAAATCTTATTGTAAGATGAAGATACTCTATATTTCTTCATAGATAATGTAAAGGACACTTTTTCACTTAGCTTTTTACAATTTGCAAAAAACAAGTTGGACAGAAACCCAGCGAGCGTGATGTGTGAGTGTGTATTCAGCGACACTGACAGTCTCTCCACGTGTCTTTTTTTCCTCATCTCTGCGGTGACAACTGTTATCTGCTCGGACTTCTGGCCTCCCGTTGAGGAATGCCACCAGACAGTGCTGACATTCAGGATAATTGCTTCCTGCTTTAACTGTCATGGGTCGTGGAGGTCAGGGGTCAGGGTCAATCTCAGCTGTTGCTCTCAGGGCTACGGGGGACGCCACCTGGTCTTTAGATCATGGACGATCCAACACATTATTCTCTCTAAACAATATGCTTCTACACCTTTTTCACATTCTTCAACACGCCACAGGAGGAAAAAAACAGGTCACTTTCAGCTGTTTGGCTTCCTTCAACACCTCATTAAAAAAAGTGTTTTTAAATAGCTCGTGTTTGAATGCCGTGTCGGTGGAAAGAGGGAAGGTCGCAACACAAAGCGCCACCTCTGCAACAAAGTCACCGCTGCAGTGCTAACACCTGTTCCTGAGAGAGCCTCCCCTTATGTTTAACGCTATTTTCCTGACGCTGAGTTCAGCTCGCTACCAAACACCAACAACACCACATCCTCATAATTACAGCTTTCTCATTACAGTAAAAATCCTGCATCTCATTTTAAAGCTGCCATCAGCCAAAATGAACTGGCCTTAATGGCTGCTGATTGCATTCCTACACCGGCCAACCCCCCTCCTCCTTTTTTTAGCGATCTGATCGTTTAAGTACATGCTAGCATAATTGAGGTCTCTTCCTTGATTAGATTTGCACCAGCTTTTAACAAAGCCTGCTCGAACTTAATCCAATGAGGCCCATTGTGGGGAGAGCGGAGGGATGACATCGCTCCTGGTTAGCTTCAAACTCAGCCGAGCCGCCGGGCAATTAGACGCTGCGCTGATAAAGAGGCAGGACAACTAAAAAAACGAACGACACAATGTTTCTCAGAGCTCACAAGTGGACAATTGAGCCGTGATTCATATAACAAATTACCTTTTTGTTAAGGCACTAACTTTTTAGTAAAGGCTTAGAAATGAGAATCACTTCCATGGATTTAAGTTCAAGGCTTTTCTTTCACTTTAACAATTAACATGCTTTTTAATTAACAATAATCTTTTCATTCAAAATGGAATAAAGGCAATGAGATATGGTGCTTGGGTTTTGATTGGATTTAAATGTGTATTTAGTTAGATTTATCAAGCACGGGCCTGTTGACCCTTCTACACTAAAGCTCACCGCAGCGCTTTTGTCTGCTCAGCATATACACCTGAATCAGTCGTGATGGCGTGTCAGTGTTTTACACTAGACGAACATCATGCGCTCAGCCGCCCTGACCTACTGGGACGGGAGCGAGCGGCCCAGCAGGGTGCAGAGGTATCGGCTTTGGCTGCGTCCTCTGCTGACACCTGCCCGTCCATAATCACTGTTAGAGACTAAACCGCCTTCTGACCTGTGGCTGTGTGTCACACACTCAATCCCCCTAATCTCCTCCTTTGTTCTCTGTCACCGTCAATTAGTCATGTACCAGGAGTCAGCCAGAGGAAAGTGTCTCTCTGTGTGTGTGTGTAGTGTGTGAGAGAGGATACATGCCTGTGCTTGAAAACTTTAATTACACTTACTGTTAACTGCTGTATGCTTTTATGTGTCTAAGAAGTTGGTTGCATCTGTTGCATGTGAGTTAGAGAGCTGAAATTATTAGTTGATAGACGGACAATTAACAGGCAAACTATTTTGATGAGGGATTAATCGTTAAGCAAAAGTGCCAAAAAATACATTTCCAGCTCATCAAATGTGAATATTTGCGGGTTTTCTTATAGTCCAATGTAGGTAGGTTCAACGTGATCTCACGGGAAGGCATATGAATAGCAGGCCACTTTGAGGACATGCTTTTAGCTCGTCATTTCAGTGGGGCTGCTCCCTCTTAGTCGATTAGTCGACTAATTGGTCATTTTAGTTTTAGTCGATTAAGATTTCTTTAGTCGATTAATTGTTTTTTTATACTTTTTTCCTGCTGAATGACTTACTTCCAAGAAATTTGTGAGTACATCTCCGGTAAACACAAGACTTAAAGTGATGCTTTTGTGTTTATTTTTTATGGAGAAACTCACAGATCTGTCGGTTAAATCAACTAATCGATTAGTCGACGATAGAGTGTTTTTCGACTTAGAATTTCTTTGGTTGAGGACAGCCTTACATTTCACACCACAGGGTTAACGTTGTGAAACAGCTTTTCATGTACCATTTAACCGTGAACCGTTGTCATCGTGAAGCAGTCGTGGTTATGTTTAGGCAACAAAACTAAGGGTTAAGAAAACCATCATGGTTTGGCTTGAAATAAGTAAACTGTGTAAATTACGTATGTAAAGAACGTAACATAAGTACGGAAAACATGTCACAAGCATCACTAATGTAAATAGGTCAACGAGACTTTTTGGTTTCAGAAGGGACACAAACACGGTCTCCTGGGTGAAAGTCTGTGTTTGTTTGACCCGTACAAACAGCCACCGTAAGTAGTCTTTCTGGCTTTTTATATTACGCCAGTTACTCTCTGCGTCGCTTTAGTTGTTCTGCGTAGTGTAGCATATACACACGGATGCGTTTACATCGCCGTCAGTACAAGCTAAATGGCGTAAAATGACACAGCAAAAGCAAGACCGGTGTTGATTGCACGCAAAATGACTTAAGATATTGGCGTGTCATTCATACGCCACTTGGTGAGTGCTGGCTGGTTGATTGGACAAAACAAGAAATTCATGGACATTTTTTAACCCTCTTTCTATGAACCAAATGATTAATCAATTACTTGACAAAATCTCACACTGTAACTTTCCAAATTTTCATGTCATGTTGTTTTAAATTCCGTTGAAGGATGTTATAGTTCATGCTTCTCTGTAAGGCTAATAAAACGTTTTGTAAACTGTAGTCTAAACCACAAAATGCTTACAAGAAGGCAAAAAACACACACCTGAGGCAGATTTTACATGTGAGGTTTATCTTTGCAGGCATGTACATGTCATTAGACGAGGTCTAATTGATCTCTCCAACGATCAGATCAGTGTCTAGATTAAGAACAGGAAGGGTTCGGACTGACTCTGTCTCTCTTCCCATCTGTAAAACCTCCTCTCTGTGCTAACAATGGGATTTCACACTCACTATAAATACGTGGGCCTGAACAAGCCGTAGCTCACCTGTTCAAGCTGTAACTAATCCAGAACTATTTCTATAGTTCCCCTTGAGGTTCAATGATCCGGCTCCATGAGGTGCCAAGGGATGAGCAGGCATGCTGGTATGTTGGAGAGAAAGGAACTAATGGTTTTGGACGCCGGCCCAGTTCGTGAAGGAGCCGTTTTGGAAAATCAAAAGCTTGTTGATTGCAGTTTGTGGATGTTTTTACTTTGCATCTCTGATGTTAATGTACTTTATTGAAATCAATCATTCAGCTTTGGCAGAACAGGAACAGCAGGTCAGAAAAAAAGGGCGTATTTGCACACATACTCACACGAAAGCGTATATATACATCACCTTATCTGGGTCCCTGTGTTTACAGGCGACTGTTGACAGTAGCTGATACGCGGCACGATAAATGTGCTTTGATTTACGGGGGAAACAATGCCGTATTATGTGAGCCAGGGACACTTAAGACTGGAGTAACTGTGATATGAACACGAGCCAATTTTATGTGTGTGTTCAAGAGGGCAAGCAGCTCCGGAGTATGTTTGTCAAAGCCTTTGGATGAGGCTTCAAAATGCTTGGCTCCCTTTCAAATCCTGGAGCACTCGCTGATAATAGAGACAGATTTTTGATGCCGTTGCCAATCTGTCGTTATTAAAAGATGCGCGTTTGGATGTGCAGTCAAAAGTGCTGCGTATACAGGCATCGCTGAGGATGAAATATACAAATGATTTATCATCTGGACGCTATTAATTTAACCTATAGAGTCTTACTCAATAATTAATGTCTATTGGCATATGACCCTATAAGCCATACAGTAAACAGCATGTCTCATAACTATGTATGAGATCTTGTAGTCAGCTAATATATGGCCGAAAGGCCCAGAGACAAGCCCTGGGTCTTAATAAATCAACCATATCTAATGAAGCCCCTAATTGTGATTTACAGCCTGCAAGCCCAGCGCTGTGATGGAGAGAGAAATGGCTGAAAAGAGAGAGAGAGAGAGAGAGAGAGAGAGAGAGAGCAGTCAGAGTTTCGTCGTCCAGCGGAGCACCGGGCAAAAAAAAGAGGCTTTATTAAAAAACGCTGCTCCCTTCCAGCAACTGTGAAATTCTTGCGTGAGTCTCATGAGAGGTTTGTCAAGATATGATGCTTACTGCGATAAAAATCTGAACAGCTGGACGAGTAACCGTTCCACTCACGGTCCAACCAACAACACAGAGAAGAGAGGGGGATATTTATACATTCACTTAAACTAATAATCTACCCGGTTCAAGTTTTCAAATTTTTCAAATTTATTCCCAGCAGCTCTGTGTCTTTGGTCGTCGTTGATGTTTCTGTTTGTGGTGCTCTATTTTTGTTGCTAAACAATTCTTCTCCTATTTATTCCCAACTAACTGAAAACATGCGGCACGTTGCTTCTGCGCCAGAATGTTTCTCTCATTAAGGACCGTCCAGCATCAGCTCCTCAGAACAACAAACATAAAAGCTTTTATGAACCGTCTGCACAATAGAATCACTACTGTTTTAAATGCTTCTGCGTTATTTTAATTGAAACTAAGCAGCAAAATATAATTGATATGAAATGTTTACTGACTGTTGCACAAATGCCAGACTTTCCATGCTTGACGTCAGTCACGTCCGCACACTTGCCAACCCTCCCCGATTTTCCCGGGGCAGACTCCCATTTTTCATCGCCCTCCCCCGGTTTCCTCCACAATTCTCCCATATTTCTCCTGATTTATGGCAATTTTTCACACATTTGTTTTTTTCCTTTTCATTATCTCAACCTGTTTTCTGGCACTGCACAGCACGTATAAGTCATAAGCTTTACTGTTTCCAGCCGGACAGCAATAGAGCTACACTAAAATGTCTTTTCCCGCCAGAGGAGAGCTGCTTGCGCTCGCCACACGTCTCAGCATCACAGCAAAGCCGGCGCGGTGCGGCACGAGCTGTTGGAAATGACGGGTTTCAGATCGCAGTGCTGCCGTTGTCGCGTTGCGTCTGAAAGGGCCTTCAGTGAGTGAGAGAAGGAGAGAGAAATGGAGAGTATAAGAGAAAGAAATACTCAAGCAAAAAATAAATGAATGAATAAAACTGATCAATATTAGCCTAGTTTAGTCTATCTAACTTCTATTTTTTTATTTTCATTCTT
Organism: Sebastiscus albofasciatus; assembly: GCA_916701655.1. Lineage (NCBI taxonomy): Eukaryota > Metazoa > Chordata > Actinopteri > Perciformes > Sebastidae > Sebastiscus > Sebastiscus albofasciatus. The sequence goes on along the minus strand of CAKAOI010040390.1, from coordinate 47,153 downwards.
TAAAAGTCACCAGAATGCAGGAAACTCAGCATGCAGAAAGTCTCTGAAACTCTTTCTGGGGGAGGACCCCCTTTGGTGTTCAAATTCTCCCTATTTTTGAGGTCTCCAGGTTGGAAAGTGTGCGTGTTGGACTGAACAACCCCACCTGAGTCTTATATATTTGCCCTGATTCTGGGGCTTAAGTCCGTGTGAATAACGGCCGCTGTGATTGGCTGGATTAATACCCTACATGGTTTGAAGTGAGGCCCTGTGCACCGTGAACAATGTATATTCGCTTTGGGCCGCTAAAGGACAATGGATACCTTGTGTAGTAGCTCTGACCTCGCGGCACACACTCACACCTCTGTACGCTCAAGAATGTGACTGTGTACATGTGTTTTTACATCTTGCTTATGTTCATATTGCAGAGAAAGGTGAGGTGGAGTGTGATTTATTCACTTTCCTCGCCCAGTTTTTCTCCGCTAGCATGAACTGACCACAGAGCAGCCTCTATATCTAGCCTACATGTGTTCATTGTACATCGGCCGCTCGTCCGCGGTATCAGGTGTGTCTCATCGTCTCACACATAACTGTTTCAAATCACCCAGCCTGTTTCCCATAATACACACATACAGCTAAACACACACTCTCTCTATGGCAAGTGGCTTCAGCCAGACCAGGGGACACCGGATTGGAAGGGGGAAGGATTAGTCTGGATTGTGACAGCTCCACATGCCGGGGGACACTGACGTGCCTCCGACCGACAAACTAGACAACTGCTCCTGGAGATGAGAAGACGTTTTCACGGTGCTGGTTCAGCATTACCTCCCTCACTTCTCCTTTACCTTCTTTACACTGCGGTCAAGTCATTAGGGCTGTGTATTGGCAGGAATCTGGCGATACGACAGGTATCATGATACAGCGGTTACGATTCAATATATTGCAATACTGTAAGCAACATATTGCAATTTGTTTTATTTAATTTAAGGAATATATATTATATTATATTAGAACACACCACCATATGCATAAAAGCATATGTTTACTTTTTTATGCAATCAGAAAAGCTGGACCTGCATTTATATACTGACCTGTGTTTTAGATACTGTAGATCACGATAATCAGAGTTCTGATTTGTCTGTTATTGGTTTTCTTTGTTGCAGCATCAGTTAAGATCATTTAATTGTCCATTCTTGGCTCATTTGTCTTAAAGGTGCAGTGTGTTGGATTTAATTAACGCAATAATAACGCGCAAATGCAAATTCATTTTTAACAGCGCTAATTTCTTTAACACAACTTGCAACTTTTAGGTTGTAGTGGGCTCAGTTTTAAAGCTAGTGTGAAGATACTGGCATCATATGAAACTAGAAAAACCGAAGGAATCCATTGGTGCCAACCAGGTCATACTAGCTTGTCGCAAAGGAGGCTAATTAACGCCCAAAACTTACGCTAAATTTTGGCGAGGAAAAACTGTCATGACCATTTTCAAAGTGGTCCCTTGACCTCTGACCTCCAGATATGTGAGTGAAAAGGGGTTCTATGGGTACCCACGAGTCTCCCCTTTACAGACATGCCCACTTTATGATAATCACATGCAGTTTGGGGCAAGTCATAGTCAAGTCAGCACACTGACACACTGACAGCTGTTGTTGCCTGTTGGGCTGCAGTTTGCCATGTTATGATTTGAGCATATTGTTTTATGCTAAATGCAGTACCTGTGAGGGTTTCTGGATCAATATCTGACATTGTTTCGTGTTGTTAATTGATTTCCAATAATAAATATATACATATATTTGCATAAAGCAAGCATATTTGTTCACTCCCATGTTAGTATTAAATACTTCAACCAATAGATCCCCCGTAATGCTACACACTGTTCCTATCTAATAATAACTAATAGTTAATCCTAAAAAGAAAAGTTACATATGCCATAAATACATATACTGTAACTCATATGCTATAAAATATAGTAACAGAGTTCATGTTCATAGTGTTGCACTCACCCTACGACCATGTGGATCAGAGTGTCACACGAACGCCTGACGTGTTAAAATATGTAATAACATTCCTACACATCTCCACTCGTTCCCATGACATCATGTCTGTATATGTGACAGCGTTATGCACTGCCAAAATGAGTATCAATTAAATCCTGTGTTGTGAGCACAGATGACTTGTTAGAACCATCTGTACACATTACGCATGCAGGACGCTCAATAATTGAATATAAATATGTTGTTTGCGAGCGGCTGAGAGTAGCATGCCTCTGAATAATGCAGCCATTTCATGCTAACAAAGCTGAGGAAATCCTCAAAGCTCTTTCTGAGATAGGGAACAAAGCTCATTGTCAGAGGATAGAGAGGCAACTGGGATTACAATGGGGGCATCCAGTGAAACGACTTGTCAGTCCTAATCTGGGATTAGCAGGCTTTCACGCCTCCTGGGCGCTCTAAAAGCCACCTGTTTGGACACCCCCTGCAGATGATGTTACACTCTAGAGCGCCTCGTCTGATTGGAATTCTTTTGTTTACATCGAAGTTTTAAATTAGTTTGTGTTTTCATGATGAGGATACAATCATATCAAATATAGTTTACAAATATAACATTCATTTAAATTAGCTAAAATAAAAGTTATTTATTAATTCAGTCCACCATGAAGTAAAAAAGTACTTCAAGTTTATTTTATGAAGTATACTTAAGTAAAGTTCAAGTATATATTTAAGTATACTTTATGAAGTAAGTATACTAATATCAATGTACTAGTTGTATACTTGTCAGTGTACTACTTTAATACTTATTGGGACTAAATTGGCTCACTTTTTAAAGTTTTTTAAAAAAAACTTGACTTGGACTCGCAAAAAATGACATGTGAGCATCTCTGCTTTTTAGTTCATGAACACTTTGTATACTTTAATTTATGGCATTTAGCCAATGATTTACGTATTACATAAAGAGACTTGCTCCTTTTGCTATTTGACTTCATGATTTGTGATGAGATTTAAAAAATTAGATAAAATGCGTCGTTCTTCATTCCTCCGCGATGAATGGATAATCCAAAAAATTCAGAAAATTCTTGATGAATTGAAGTAAATTCATATCAAAATATTTTTTTACAAACTCTCACACACTTTAATAGGCAACCCAAGTATACGTTTCTCTAGGCCTACAAGGCAAGAATACTTATTTATACTTGTCTTAAGTATATCTCGATCAAAAGATTAAGTACAAGTACGACTGTGAGCCAAATATACTCAGACTTTTCTGTATTGTCAGTATGAGCCAAGTTTACTTAAGCATACTTTTGTTAAATATATCTCTGAGAAGAAGTATACTAATAGCACACTTGAATAAACCTCTTTGGTAAGGGTATCTGTGTAACTACTGTCATTATGTCTCTCCAAGACATTGTTCTTTTGGATTGCAGTGATTGTTATTCTAAGTAAGAACATGTGCATTGTCTGTCACCAAATCAACAACTGAAGCTAATTAACAATTAACATAATTGTCCTCCACGTTTGTGTTCTTAGAGCGATTGCGTCCCTCTGTGCCATCATGTCCTCTCAGATCAACACTTACTGAATTATAAACGTGTACCGGGAATGGACAACTGAAGTAAATTAACAACATTAAAAACAGTAAACATAGATGTCTGGTGATTGTTCTTAGCTGCGGTGAGACCCTCGAGTCCTGTAATGACTTATTGAAGCTCACTGTTTTTCCCTCTGCTGCTAGCCTCAGGGCTAATGCAATCACTCTGAAAAATGTGTGAGGGCAGCTGTCGTATCGCCACGGGCTTCTATCATGACTTTCTACTGTTGATGTCACCCTGAAATAGACTTAACCGCCAATGATACTTTTGAAACTTAACCCTATGGAAAATTAACCCGCTTTGATTGCTTAATCTGCTTAATTGCTTTGACGCAAAGCATAGTAAACATTTTTGCGTTCCTTTGGGTACATTATGGAAATATCCAGTTGCGTCAACGTTTTGGAACAATATTGTGTGAGATCTTTTTATATACAGAGGGATGATTTCATGATGTCTTTCATCCTTGGAAAAAGTGCATCCATAGTCTTCATCTATATTCTTAAGATAATAGGATTTCCGCCTGTTTACAGCTTCTGTCAACTATATGGAGAGGATGAAGCACAACACGGCTTAAAACTTGTGTAACAAGCTTATTAGTGCATCACAGTAGCATCATGTTCGAGGTCAAAGGTAAGCGGTGTAATAATAAGGAGAGTGGCTTGAAGTGAGAGGACATGTGCGGTTGCTGATAAACAGAGTATTACCTCCTGTAAGTCAGGTCTTTGTCAAATGGTAGGCTGTTTGCGCTTTAAGCTGATATAGATCAGAGGTGAAAAGAGGTGAGGAGAAAGAGAGATGATAGAGGGAAAGGTCGCAGAGTGAGTGTCGGTGTAGAGATTTAAAAGATGGAAGACGATGCATCAAAATTGATGTTGACTGTTCACAGGCGTCCAGATTATTATTCTTGACGGAATTAAAGCTACCTTCTCTCAATAAGATATAGGGCTGTCCTATAGGGCTGAGTTTCTCCACAAAGAATCACACAAAAACACCACTTTAAATCTTGTGTTTACCAGAGATGTGCTCATAAGTTTCTTGGAAATAAGTACTAAAACGACTAATTGACTAAAGAAATCTTTGTAAGAGGAGGGCAGCCCTCGCAAGATGTATGAAATATTTTACTGCATGATACATTAACTCCTTTATAATAGTTCTTTATCCTCAAAGGTTACATTTTAGTTCAGCTATTTTTCAGACCTTTCTTAGGAAACCTTTCTGGCCAAGGTTTGGCAGTGGTCTATGCCTAACAGAGAAATTGCACCATTAAGTGTCATTAGTTATATTTTAACCGATGTAATGTTGAGACATCACTTTCTGTTGGCTTTGATACCTCTTATCATAGTGATGTAGCGTTAAATTTGACTTTCAATGCACTTTTATTTACAGTTACTTGTGGGGTTCCTCAGGGTTCTAGTGTTGGTCCTCTTCTATTCTTTACTGGTTCTGTGTTATTCCCGTTTTCAACCTGCATGCTAACGCTTGGCCAAGTAATTTCCAATTGCAATATTGATATATATATATATTTAAGTATATCTGTCCATACATGTATGATGTTAACTGCTGATAAAACCAAAGAGATAGTCTTTAGGCCTCAAGCAAAACCTGTTAATAAGGCTATATGTAGTCTGATTTAATGTATGTGTGTGCCAAAAGAGATAGGGTGGCACCAGATAAAATCTTGCCTAGGGAACCAAATTGGTTGGCTCTGTATAATTATTTTTGTTATATATATATATATGTATATATATATACATACACAGATGTCTAGTTCTGCTTTAATTGTTTGTTTCTGTACGAAGTCGGCTGTTTTATGGGCATAATTTGTCTGTTTTTATGTTGGCGTAGCTACCTGGACAATATGGTCTACTTTAAGGTTCAAGAGACAAAATGTTCACACTGACCAGGTCTTCTAACTACCTCGGGCGGGAGGTAGTAGACAAATAGTCCTTTTGAGCCGCTGAGTGTTGACTTTGGTCTTCAATGGTTTCTTCAATGGTTTACTCTGTATCGTTGCCATGAAGCAGATAAATGCATATGTGTACTGTATTTGTGTTAGCGAGGGGTGTGTTCGCGTGCCAGGAAAAATAACAAGCACAAGCGAGGGTGTTGGTCAATAAGGGCACTTCTGGATTTCTTGGGGTCTGCGGTTTTGGTCCGGGTCCCTGAACACAGAGACCCGGCATAGTAGTGTGTGTTTTTACTCCCGCCGTACAAACGACGCATTCATCTGTTTCTGAGTGTTCCATCATTGGTTTGATTGAGATTTTCCATCAGCAGGATTAATGGAGACATCAAACCCTGTGTTTGCTCCAGGTGTCCAACTGATGAGAGACAAAATCCTTAAATTGCAATGTTTGTTTGTGAGTATTGAAATACTCTGTGGACACTGGATACAGTGAATGTCTCTCCACATTTTGCTCCATGGAACAGAGAGGGAATATGTTTGACAATTTATATTTGAAGGGATTTATTTCAAAACAAAATAATCTTAAGGTCCATTTGTATTCAAGTATTGTTCAATAACACTTTATTTTCAAGTCAAATTCATCTTTTAAAATGTTTTTATATGCCAATGATGAATTTGGTAATTACTAAGTATACTTTCATTTATGCGATTCTGCTACAAATGATTTCCATCAGGTCTTCTGTCCAGTAACGCAATCAATCTTGTTCTTTTGCTTTTCCAATGATTGGTGAATAGATTTTCAACCAGCTTCATCTTTCACATAGCGTTAGAGGTTTTCTGACCTGATATTCTGAACTAGGCTGACAGCACAGCCCGTTCTCATTCCCAGGGCGTCAGATACCGAAGCTTTGTCACGGCCATTGGCGTGTGATACCGCCGCACAAGGCACCCTTTAGCACCAGTAAAATGAAATGCATCAGGCTTTCCATTAACTACAATGTAAACCCATCCGCGGCAACAGTAAACAGTAAGAAAGTGCGCCGGGAGTGACTATGGTGACGTTGTTTAAAGACCGAAAAGACACACTAAGGGCGGGCAGGAAGGGGAGGTGGATGGGCCCAACAAACAGAAGGCTTTCATGGAGACCGCTGTTCATGTCCCTGGTGTAAAGTTTCACTTTCAGGTTACAATCAGCTGTTCGTTCGTTTCCCGTGTTCAGTTTCATTATCACTTTACACATAGTTTTAAGCCCAACCATGTTGTTTCTTCCTAAACCTAACTATGGTGGTTTTGTTGCCTAAACCTAAAGTGACACCAAGGGTAGTGACAAGTTGGGATGAGAACGTGTTGGACAGCGACATCACCAAACTGATTACCACGGAATATCAATGAGCCATTAACAAACCGGCTCGTTCCTCGCTCCTCAGCGCCATCGTCCTGTGTTCTCTAGTGCATTGTGGCTGTACCACTGACCTACTATGTGGTGTGTTTATACTCTGCAACGCCCAATCAAACAGTGTGGGTGGTGCTGTGATATCATTTTCTTCTGATCTAGGTCAAACAGATGAAATTTGTTACGTAACTTAATACATTTTTAATTTTTAATTGAGAAATTGTTAATAAAATAACCAAATTGCAATATTTGTCAGTGGCTAATACAGACTAAACAGAATAATGACTAAAGTATTTCTCATGACAACTGCAGTATATTTTAATCACTCGGTTCAATACGAGTTAATTCGGTTGTACCGTGCCTGAATGCTGCCTCTGCCCATCCCCTCTGAGCGCCTTGTGGTTGTAAATACTTTCTAACGAGGTAAATACATAGAGCAAGCATGGTCGCACAATGACTTCTGTTTACCTGAGAGTTTAGTTGTGACGGCTGATTGATGTACACGCTGTTCATAACTCAACCAAAGCATCCGCCTTCTGCTCACCTCCCTTCATTGTTTCACTTGAGTCATGAAAAGGTCAGAGAAGACCTGCAGTCACAAGCGATAAGCGCTTTGAAATAGAGCGGCTACTTGTTGGCTCTGCTGGATGTCAACAGAGTCGCCTCTTACAGCGGAATCCATGTTAATGGGTCGGAATTTCAGAAAACAAAACTGCTTTTCTTGCTATTAAGGCTTTGACGAAAATGGGCTGGGTTTGGGGGGTAACTGGCGCTGCTATTGAACGTTTCTATTTTGGGCTAAAAGAGTCGGGACGGGGGGGAATCTCTGGGAGAAAACAGGGCAGCGTGTGTGTGTGTTCACATTCCACATGTCTGACCTATGACAGTGCCCTCTGTGTGCAGCGCTCTGCGATGATCTAATGAGCGTCCAGACAGACCAGAAGATTTAGGAGTCGTTCTCATACAAGGCCAATTCTCTTCTTTTTTTTCATTTATTTATCCAGGGAGAGTAACTGAGCACACATGTTCTTTATAGTAATGACCTGCTGCTCAGTCACACCTGGGAGTTGCCTGGTGCGACCGCAGACTTTTACTGATGAACTTCAGGGCTTGAAAGACGTGAGCATTTAGGAGGCAGGGGGGGTCTAATGATAGATGCTATCAAGTTGCATTGTGGGAAGTGTAGGATCCAGCATTTTTTTTTTTTAATACGACCCATTCAAGAGAGTAAAAGTCAGGATATTTTGTCCTCTGGTGCTTAGAATTTCTTTTTAACTCGGTCTCTTGTGAGTTTCTCAACTTTATGGAAGTGCAACACAAAATTGCTGGAGTATCCCTTTACACCCAGTTAGACTGTTATCAGGTTATTAAATAGGCGTTATCAGTCACTATAAGCCCCATAGATGTGGGTCAGTAGGGGCCTACTACACCCACTAGTAGGTTTTATCATTTATTCGCATGGTAGATCACCGAAAGAAGGTATAAAAGAACACAACGGCAACCTCTAGCGACCGTAGTAATTATGACAGGAGCAGAAGCGGAAGTCAGGCGCTGTGAATAGACAATAGAGTATAGACAGTGTGAAACTCCATAAGGTCGGAGGTCAGGGGTGATGAGGTTGGGTACGATGGATTGGACACAAAACACAGGGTTTTCACCCAGGAGAGCAGAGTTTGTATCCCGTGTGAAACCAACAATGTGTAGTTTGGTTTTGTTCGCAGTTATTTTAACGCAAAAACACAATGTTTTTCCCGAAACTTACCTAAGTTTTTGCCTAAACCTAAATAAGTTGTAGTTTTGTTGTTTAAACCTAAAGAAGCCTTTCTGTTTGTGTTCAAACAGTGACGCTTTATTCAGTTTTACGTCTTAGAACGTGTTGCTTTTAAGTTTCACTTTCACTTTTACAATGTAGTAGGTGTAGTAGACCCCCAATGACCCACATCTATGGTGCTTATAGCGACTGAAAACCCCTGTTTAATAGCTTGATAACAGTCGAATCGGGTGCCCTTTAAAGGATCATTTCGATTTATAACAACTTATTTTTGTAGGTTTAACCATCATTTCAGATTGTTATGAAAGCAAGTGATTGAGAGGAACATCACAACAAAACGAAGACGTGATTTAGCTCTACAGTTTCTGGTTGCTAAAACAGAGGACCGCTCTGTTTTTCTATCTAAACCTTCAGTTTTCTTTTGCTTTCCTGCCCCTGTGTTTTCGTGTTGGGACTGTCCAGCAGACAAACAATTCCAAGGAAAGTCCTCAGATTTCTTTCTCTCCTCTCCTTTTTTTGTCTCGCCTTCTCTTTGGTATTTCCCACTTCCTCAGTTCTATCCAGCTGGGACGGCTGGAGATTTTACACCCAATTGGTCGAGTCGAAGGCCTTTGTCGGAGCCCTTCTCTCGCTCTACAAGTGGCAGAAGGGACCTGGGTTGTGAATGGCGCTTTGTGTACTGTTTTTCTAAGAGGGGGCCCACTCTCTCCCGCTCTCATCTGTCACAGGTCCCTCTCCGTCCACGCTCCACAATGCCTGATTGTTTCTGCCAAGTCGCCAGGTTCCAGGCCAGATCTGAACAACGCTTTCCTGCCAAATTCCGACCCCGGTTTTCGTTTTTCTTCCGCTCACAAAGGGATTCTAAGTTACTGTCCACGTTTTAGAAGGAGACCTAGCTACGTATAGCCGTCCACCAGCAACAGTTTGTTTGTTGAATGTGCCTCTGAGCTAAAGGCTGTAAGAATGTCCAAAGGCAACAAAGGAGGGAGGGGAACTTAAACCAAAATGCTCAAAGAGAACAGTAAGTAACATTGCTGAGCAAACCTTCATTCTGATTATTAATTACATAAGTTGTGTAGCCTGTAGGCCTGTTATGCAACTGAGATGTTAACCCAACTCGTGGGATGATCTAACCAACCTGACTTCATGCTCATAAAAACAACCCTCTACAATGCATGACGACAAAAAATTAAAACTCTTCACTCAACAGTGTGTGCTCTGTTTAGTTTTCGAGCAGGCAATCTCACCAGTATCACTTTCCGAGAAATATTTTAGATAGGAGAACTGCTTTCAGGGGAAAGAGCTGATGTTTTTCTAGATGTCTGACAATATGAAAAGGCTTTTCGGACAGCCTCAAGGCAATGTGTGTGAAAAATGAATTTTCTTTTTCCAACTATCAGTGTAACATTATCGTCATATTACTGTTTCCTGAGAGTGTTTCCACATAGCCAAACTCGTTCTATTGTTGGTCTCGTTGGGAGAAGGTTGCTCCTTCAGCTATAATCACTCAATTTCTTCCTACGTCCCAGTAGGGAAGGACCTGATATTGACAGGCGTAAGAGCTGCGGTTGGAGGAAAAGCCCACATCTCCTAAAAATGTTCTTAATTTAGACATTAAGACAAATAAATGCTTATTTTTTCACAATCTTTTTTAGTGCAGTGTTATCCTATAAAAGGCTGTTTAAACTTCCCATCTGAATAGTTACAGTTTTTCTGCAAAAGTAGTCATGGCTGACATCCCAACAAGTATCTCTGTTTTTCTTCATGTCATGACAGAAGCAGCTGCAGGCTGATGGCAACACATAAACGGGCTGGATTTATTTCTTCTTCTTATTTCGTTGATTTATTGTTTGATATTGCACAGAACGCTGTAACCCATTATTATTATACCTGATGTTTGGCACTTTATTCTGGCATTGTGTTGTAGTGAATGGAGTTTCTTAAAGGGACATATCATGCTCATTTCTAGGTTCATACTTGTACTAGAACATATTCACATGTTTAATGTTCAAAAAACACATAAAAAAGCCCAGTCTGCTCTGAAGGTAGTTCTCAAGCTGTGGGGGATATTTTCTAATGAGCCTGCATGTGACATAAGAAGTAGAGTTAAATCTGAATGGCTTGTTGAATCACATGTTTTCTGATCTAGGCAGCCCACAAAAAACCTGACTGGATTGTCTTATTTCACAGTTTGTGGGTTGGTAGGAACTCCAGATACCCAAATGTATGTGCACAGTCTCACTGCAGTTCGTGAAATAGTCATGCAATTTAAATAATTTGATTCATGTACAAAGACGTTCAGCACGATTTTCAACAACATTTTTCTGTGCATTCCTAAGAATGTTCAACAACATGTGACGCACGTTTCAATTTCAGCTCCAGTCTTTTCAAAATAAAACTACTTAGTTAGGTTTAGGAAAAGGTTACGGTTTGAGTTTAAATAACACCGAAAGTGGCGAAACTTAAGTACGGAAGTTACGTGACAAATAAATCACCTTTGACTTTTGGTTTCACATGGGACACGAACACCAGTCTCCTGAGCATCTGCCCTAACCTCCTCCCTATGTGGCGTTCGCTGCTCTTTATACTTCCCGGTTCACAATTACGTGCATTACATATGAATTGATTTTGTGCTGACCATCACGAAAAAAATGTGAAATTCGCGTCAATGTACATAAATCAATACTTTAAATTGTGTGACTATTTCACAAACTGCTGTGCGACTGAGCTGAAATGTACGTGCACAAGCACTGAAAAAAAAAAATGTTTTTCATGATATGTCCTCTTTAAGTAGTTTTTCATGTCTGGCATCACTTCTGTTGCCCATCTGAAGTATAAGCAAAGTCATGTTTAATAAGTTATGTTTATTTAACATTATGTATGTTACCAAATCAATATCATCAACCATCAAAAATGTTGGTGAACTACAGTATATGCCCATAATTTTACAACTTTTGAAGGTAGCAACAAATACCTGAACAGTGCAGAGAAATTATTTTAGAATCATCTATAATTTGGTTAAACAGTGCAAAAAAAGGACATACAATTTTAGCAGAAAATACATGTTTGCTGTATTGAAAACAAATCCCCATTCATCCTAAATCTAACAAATCATGTGGCAAAACAAAACTACAGTAGCTCCTAAACTCATTCCACAGCAATGAATCAGTCGAGGTTAACATTTGCCGTGTTAGTTAAACAATGGAGTCATCTAAACACTGGTAATGTGATTCTCTGTCTGATGATGAGCTCATGAAGTATACTGTTTTCCTGCCCCGACCAATCACAAAAGGCCTTGTGGCATGCTTACCAACAAAACCCCCGTACTGTTGCGTGATGATACCATATCAGTGGCAGCGAGTTATGGGGCTGGGCATTCCTGGCCATATGAGACACCAGTTCCAAGAAACTAAGTCTTAAGCGCCCCCTATAAACACAGCACCAGCAATATTGTCAGCTAAATATAGGCTCCCCTCCTCGGCCTTCTCCCTCCCCCCCGGCTGGCTCCCCCCATCGCTCTCTCATCGCTCCAGTGTGGATTGCAGGAGTTGATCGTGGATTAGTGATTTGCTGTTTGCTGGTTGTCTGGGGTCTTATAATCTCATGTACTCACACCGCTGCGTGAAACAACGGAGGTGTGGAGAAATTTAAACCACCGGCTAACAGCTGTCGCTATTCCAATCAGGCGAATCAGGCGATATGTGGAGCGTGGTACCGGTGGCAAGTTGTAAAAATAACTAAAACTTCACCTAAATGACTGTAACAATTTGTTATCATTCCCAAGACTGGCAGAGGGCTACTAGCTTTTGCAGTCTTGGTGGTGAATTGTGAAGCTCTGTTTTATGTGAGCATCAACCTGTCATGGAAATATCTGGAGCTTAAGCTGCTAAATGTTGCACTTTCTTCTCCAGCCAGTCGTTAACTTTGTCTAACTGTCGTTTGGTGCTGGGCAGGTAGCATACAGAGCGGTTGTAGAGCTTCTTAGCTGAAAACAGCTGCAATGCTGCATCTGAAAACAACACTTATAAGAGTGAACCAAAAGGGATGTTGCTAAAAGATGTACAAGTAGACATTTGATCCATTGTCAGACCCCTTGGTGTCCCTTTTCGGTCGCAGTAAACACGTGCTTAATGTTGTGAATTAAACAAAAACACTTGCTTAGGTTTAGGCCACAAAACCACTTAGTTAGGTTTAGGAAAAAACAACATTGGCCTTAAAATTACTACATTTCTTACAGTGAAAATGTGACTGAACGTTGTGGTTGAAAGTTTTGTGTTTGTTGGATCCATCCACCTCCCCTCCCGTCCGCCCAGTGTGTCTCTTTCGCTCTTAAACTACATCACCGGCGCTCTCTCCCTGAGCGTTTACTGTTGCTGCAAATGGGTTTACATTGTAGTTAACGGAAAGCCCGGTGCGTCTCATATCGACGCTAAAGGCTGCGTATTGCGGCGGTATCGAATGCAGACCGCCGTGACAAAGCATCGGTATTTGACGCCCTGTGAATGAGATGATTTAGCTTGTGCACTCATCTGGACCAACTTACAGTGAGGTAATGCTAGAATAAGCTTCAATTCCCTTATTATCATCTTTGGGAAGAGTGTAGCATGCAAAGGTCAGAATCACAGTAATCCAGAGAGCCTGAAAAGATGATGTTAGAGAGAGAGAGAGAGAGAGAGAGAAAGAGAGAGAAAACAAAATGTGATATTGAGCATGAATAAGAGAAAAGTAAAATCTGATCTAAGTATTGCAGTTGGTTTCTGAACTACAGCAGAAAGTGATGTAAGTTACGACAGCGTACTATTCATGGTTCTCCAGCATCTTCAGGTCAGAGTTGAGTGAGTCTCGGTTTTCATGCCGCGACACTATCCAGCCCTCCTCTGATTTAACCTGCATATCGGAGTCAGTGGAAGCTGACACAAGTAGTAAAAGATGACATGCACAGAACGTCATGACCCTCAGAATCACTTTACCGTATAGTCAAACCCACATGGGAAGGAGCTCCTTCAGCGTTGCAGATATACATCCAGATGCACGCACGCACGCAATTCCTCCTTTATTCATGTTTTGTTACACATTTTCTCCGTCTTTTAATCTCCTTCCTCTCATTCTATCTCACACTGACACTTGGTGTTATCTTATCAGTCTCCCTGTGTAAATGATGTGTTTTCACCTTTTGCTGCCTCCCCGCACACATGCACTCTATAGCCCGTGCTCTTTCAATTCAGACGTATGACCGAGGGTCAGATTTACGTGTAAGGGCACCCAGGAGGCTGCGTATTTCAGAGATGGACAGCCCGCTGTGATTTACTGAGCGCTAACACTGAAGTGGCAATCTGTTTTACTTCACAGAAGTTGTGTGTGTGTGACGGGTGTGCGAAGTGGAGGGAAAAATTATTTTGACGCGCTTTCTGCTTTAAGTTGCATCGTCAATTATCACCTTGTAATTTTGTGTAGGTGTGTTTGTCTCTGTGGAATTGTACGAGTGTGTGTGTGTGTGTGTGTGTGTGTGTGTGTATTATTGCTTACAAGGACAAATTAGCCACATGAGGACAAAAAGATGTGGAAAAAATGTGGAAAGTGTGCTTGTATTTAGATTTAAAAATAAGAATTTGGGGCTGAGATTAGGCTGCAGGAGAGGAGGGTTAAGGGAATAAATGTGGTCAATGAAAGTCCTCATAAGTATAGAGCAACAAAGGGAAGTCATTACAGTAAATGATGTATTAGCCTAATGACTCTCCCAGCCGGAGGCTTGCATTAGAAAAAAAAGAGATTTTTTCCACTGAAGCGCAGTAGCACAGCGTCTGCTTTATTTTAACAGCTCTGAGGTGATGAGTGGCCTTGATGCTGCTTAATAGATTAATAGATTATCCCCATGCGCTTAATCTGCGTGTGTGTGTGTGTGTGTGTGTGTGTGAGAGGAACATTCAGCATGAATGTATTGCAGTCATTGTACGTTTCTCAGAAAAAGCGATACAAGCCAAAAATATCATGTGTACTTTAAATTGCTGGTGTGTGAGTGAGCTGTAATTCCATCTTTATGTCGTATTCATGTGTCTGCATTTTAAATAATGTTGTGGCTCTGAATTAACGATTCAAATGCATTGTTCAGAAATATCCAATGTGTTTTTTTGTGGTTTCAATATGCAGTCAGCAGTGGACACATTTTTTTTTTTTTTTATTTGACATGCTCAAAGTAGAGCATCCGGCATTTTTTGTTTTGTATGATATTGATTTACATGATCCCGGCTGCAGCGATGGAAACTGTTCAGTGTACATTACCATGGACCGCAATTTATTAAGCCTCATATGGATATGATGCTTGTAGAGCTGCAACAATTAATCCATTAGTTGTCAACTATTAAATTAATTGCCAACTATTTTGATAATCGATTTTAAGAAGAAAAAAGTCAAAATCCTCTGATTTCAGCTTCTTAAATGTGAATATTTTCTGGTTTCTTTACTCCTCTATGAATATCTTTGAGTTCTAGCCAAAACAAGACATTTGAGGACGTCATCTTGGGCTTTGGGAAACACATATTTTACCCCATTTTCTGACATTTTATAGACCAAATCGATTAATAAAGAAAATAATAAACAGATTAATCGACAATAAAAATAATCGTTAGTTGCAGCCCTAATGCTTGATATTTGAAGCATCTGAAATAATTGTAAAGTCCATCCATCTATTCAGTTATTAGAAGTGGCATGAGCACACTTCTTTTAAAATACAGGTATATGCAATTATTTGTAGAAAATGATCAGAAATGTTCAATAATACAATAATAATAAATACAAATGCAACAACATACATTACATTTTAGGATACTTTTCTGAAGTTATATCACTAAAAATACAATTAATGACAATATACTGAAGCAGTAGAACCAACACATATTTGATAAATACACCTAAGCAAATTAAGAAGTATACCTAAAATAAATATAGGAAACAATTAATAAGTACTTAAAGGTAAATATGTATGTTTCCTTTAATAATTGCAGAAAGTAAATGACTCTCCAAAATATATGTTCACTGTAAAATAGTAGAGGAATGTTATGTATGGAAAAGTGCTTATTTTTCACCCGGGGTGTTTGCAACCTCACCAATGTTCCCAGTAGGGTTTTGCTTACAGTCTCACTGGTGATCAATATTGTTCACTCTATTTTATAAGATCAGCAGCACAAGTTTAGACCATCAGCAGGTCAGAGGTCACTGGAGCTCTTCTCTCCTCCCCTCTCCTCCCCTCTCCTCTCCTCTCCTTTCCTCTCCTCTCCTCTCCTCACCTCTCCTCTCCTCGTATTAGTAATGCGGCGGTACAAACTGTGCCCACAAAAATTAAAACCACTTCCTCTTTTCCTTCCCAGAATGATGTCTTCCATGCGAGCAACGCCTCCCTTCCACCCACCGTCTGAGGAAGAGGAAGCGATGGGTCAGGACAACGCGACGTGGGCCGGCGACGAGCGAGAGGGCCCGAAGGAGACGCCATCTCCCTCTTCGCACGACCGACCCCACCCGGACGAGCTGCAGCCAATCAGGGAGAAGCTGACGGATGCCGAGTGGGAGAACATGGTGCCTGCTGCGATGGTGAGACGTGAATTACGCACGGAGCTGAGAAATTGACCATATCTTATCTTGAGATATGTTGCCATAACTCAAATCTATAAAACAAACGTGGTTAGTGTGTGTACATAGTGGACACACTCAGGGCACACGGCTCATAAAACACTCATGAAATACATGCAGGGAGTACAGAGGGTGTGCATATTCTCATGCATAATGATGATTGTGCACAATTGACGTGAAAGCATGCATACACACACACACACACACACACAC